>BDMV01000006.1:45183643-45200535 GCA_008326285.1 Oryza officinalis | reverse complement strand
ACTTGCTGAGTACTCCCGTACTCACCCTTGCTCTATATAATTAAACCCCCCCCCCAGTTCTCGAAGACGAAGAGGTGGACCCTGCTGATGAAGAGTTCTTCCAGGAGCAAGCAGTCTTCGAGCAGTAGTAGGGTTTCGGCCTTTCCCCAAGGCTTTGCTTGTGGCTTAGGGCTAGTCTCCGCTTTCCGCTTCCGCCTTTTTGTAATGCTGTTGTGAACTCGGGTTCTGTCCGCAGTTCCGACCTTGGTTGTAATCCTACTCTTAATAAAGAGACCGCTGTTGTTGTGATATTCTGTCTTCCTGTTGTACCAGCGCTTTTTCCTGGGACTGGTACATGCACACAGGTTAATTTGGATCGTCTTATACTGGCCTCCGCTCGGGGCTAGTTGGGGCGTGACATTACGTCGGGATGCAAGCGGGCTGACCCGCGAACCCGTTTATAGGCAAAATTAGTAAGTAACCCGCCGGTTAACTAATAATTTGACCTATAAATAGGTTGATGAGTCGATCCACTTGCATTCATAGGTGCAGCAAGCCAGGCCACGACATAAAAACCCATGGGTTATCACTTATTGAATTTTTTTTGTTTTTAGATTTTTTTTTTAATATTTACAGAAATATTATAGCGCCGAAAAAATTTGCAAAACTAGACCCTGCCGCCCTTTGAAAGGGCGGCAAGCCGACGTGGCACACGGCGCCGTGTGCGTCTTGACGGCGCGCACGGGCCGCGGTGTGCCGAGGGCTTGCCGCCCTCTGCAAGGGCGGCAACATCCTGCCCTTTCAGTCAGCTCCAGGGTTTCAATTACCGCGGTAAACCGCGCGGTTACCGCGCTTACCGCGGGGGTACGGTAAGGGGTAAACCGCGGTAACCGCGTCAAATTCAAATAAATTTGAAAAATAATTTGAATTTTTGATAAATTTTGTACGGTTTGTCGCGGTTTGTCACGGTTACCGCGGTTACCGTGCGGTAACCGTGCTTACCGCCGGGGCGCGGTAACCGCGGCCCCGGCGGTAATTGAAACCCTGGTTAGCTCATGTGGCAACAGACTGTGCATCATCAGTACGGTATGTGTGTGTACGTGTACGTGCATATCTTCTAGATGGATCAACGTTGAGTTCGAAAGAAAGAAAGAAGAAACTTCCTGAAAAAATACGTGTCCCATGACCAAACCAAAGCTAGCTAGAAGCAACTGATCATCGAGCAAGATCAGATTAAGATGAGAAGTAAATAAGGACATGTAAAAAAATATTAGTATATGATAATTAGGTTTTATTTATTTTAAATTTGCACTGCAACTTCCCGAGTTTACACGCGTTTTTCAAAAATTCCAAAAGAGAACTACTCCGAAAAATTTCATAAACTTAATGACTACACTATCATTTTCGAAAGTTTCGAAAAATATTTTCGGACAACTCCAAAAATATACAGAATCTTATTTTGCTTCTCGAATTCCGAAAATCTTTCGGATAGCTCCAAAAATTTGCAGAAACCTAAATTTGTAGTGTATCTATACCATATTAAAAAGAAAGGAACCGTGGTGTCCGTTCTCACTAAAGCCGCTCCAAATAAAAACGCCTCCCTCTCTCTCGCTCTCTCTTATCTTCTCTCGCCTCAGCGCCTCACCGAAGCCGCCCGCGCCAGCCTCAGCGCCACATTTGGATTCTTCCAATGTGGCAACATGGATCGGGTATGACTTATGTGCTCCAATTTCTAGTACAAATTCTGAATACGCAGAACGCTAACTTGATCGTACATAATGATAACATGTTACATAGGCATATCGTTGGGTCTGCAAATTCGTTGAGTGGATAGATATGGAGATCCCACGAACCGATGGAACACGTTCCTACCCACTTAGCGAAACAAGGTCGGCCTAAACCCTAACACCATACAACTACCAACTCGTGCATACTACTGAGTGCAACGAGGCCACTTTCCCTTCCTCTGTGCATCGGGGTTCTCCTCCATTGCTGCCTTCGCTCGCCGCGCACGCTCAAGCTTCCGCTCCCGCTCCTCCCTGTACGCAGCAACACGCCTCCTTTCCACCTGTCACGCCCCAAACTGGCCCCGGGCTGAGACCAGGATAGAGCGGTCCAGATTGACCTGTATGCCTGTACCAGTCCCAGGAAATAGCGCTGGTACAACAGGAAGATTTAATATCACAACAACAGCGGTCTCTTTATTTAAGAGTAGGATTACAACCAGGGTTGGAACTGCGGACAGAACCCGAGTTCACAACAGCATTACAAAAAGGCGGAAACGGAAAGCGGAGACTAGCCCTAAGCCACAAGCAAAGCCTTGGGGAAGGCCGAAACCCTACTACTGCTCGAAGTCTGCTTGCTCCTGGAAGAACTCTTCGTCAGCAGGGTCCACCTCTTCATCTTCGAGAACTGGGGGGGGGTTTAAGTATATAGAGCAAGGGTGAGTACGGGAGTACTCAGCAAGTCAGGGGAATTAAGTGTTTAATGCAAGCTTCAAGGGAAGGCCAGTTATTTTTCACAATTGATTTTAGTTTAAGACTTTAGAAACATCTAAGTGAGTGCTTCTCAACGGCACGGATGAGAAAGTGCGTCTCATTCGGCCGGAGCAGTGAAATATGCATTGATTGATTCTTGTCGGCACAGAGGCTCCCTGCCAATCGTTCACCGACTCCGGCTGCTCCAACAGCCCAACTCACACACGCCGGTACGAGAGGCTCCCTGCCAATCGTCACCGACTCCGGCTGCTTCAACAGCCACAAGTCAACACATCGGTACGAGAGGCTCCCTGCCATCGTCACCGACTCCGGCTGCTTCAACAGCCTTAAACCAAGCACAGAACGGAAAACCTCACACCAGCAGCAGTTCACAAGGTGTTCAATAAACTACGCTAAGGAATCACCTCACATCCGCCCATGACCGTGGGCACGGCTGTTCGAACAGTTGTTAACCTCTGCAGAGGGGGTACACTTTACCCACACGACGTTACTAACCCCGAATCACCCAGCCCGCGACCCTCGGTCACGTCTGGCGACCTTAAGGCTTTCACGACAAGGCATTTCGAAAGCCGACTCAGGGTCATCTTATGCCAACGGGAGGGGTCCCACGGACCAACACCAGGTTAGGTCCCAGACCATACTGTGCCAGGAAGCCCAGGGGTCCTCCCCGACACCACCCCGGCGAATCCACTTGTCCCTTGGCATCAAGATTTCCCTGGCCTAGCTAATTACTCAGCCAGGGGCGTCCCATATCACCCATGTGGTCGTACTTGACATATGCTTGGATGTAATTCCCAAGGAATCGGTCCTTATAGCGAGACGGGCAGACCGTACCTCCAGTACGTCTCCCGAACCGCGAGTTTTAGAAACTCACTTTAGTTTTCAAGGCACCGACCCAAGTGTCGGGTTTTCCAAGCTTTTGTAAACTCAAGTTTTACCCAGGTGATCAATTTTAAAGTTTGAGGGGAGTCTCGATATTCGTACGCGAGGTACGGATACCGAGGCATCACCTGAGGGGTGACAAGGGTGTTAGGGTATTCAATATATCAAGGAGGGTGAATGCAGCAAATGGGTAGGGCCTGGCGGTTATCTTGCAAACCGAGGCCAAGTGTCAGTGTGTGACCTAATTAATGCATAGTTTGCGGAATCAAAATACTTAATTTAAATTATGGGTTCAATTGATCAAAGGTGACTTGCCTTGCTCGAGATCTTGAGCTTCTTCCTCGAAATCCGCGCACTGCGGGTCTTCGGGCTCCGAGACTACACGCGAAACGAGACGACTCAACAAAGCGATAAAAAGAAGCCCTATTAAAGACCACTAAGCGTGCCATTAGATAGATCTCGATTTTTGAGGAATTTTGGAAGTGGAACGGAGTTAAACGGACGAACGGTTGAAAAGATATCGAATTTCCGAAGATTAAAGGATTTTCTGGAATAAAGAAAAGGAATTAATAATCAATTAATAATTCCCTGGAAAAAGAAAGGAAGGAGGGGCTGAAAGTAGACTTTATTTTGGGCGGCTAAGGACAGCCCAAAATATTTGAATGGGCGCGGCCCAAAACAATTCGGGCCGGCGGCCCGAAGGGAATCGGCCTAGGCCGAGCGAGGAGGCTGTTGGGCCAAGGGGAGCCGATGGACCGGCCGATGGCCCAAAAGAATTGGCCCACGGCCGATCGGTGCGCGGGGGTTGGCCGATGGGCCTAGCGGCCGATGGCCGGAGGCCGATAGGCCGATGTGGGCTGGCGGCCGAAGCCGACGACGGGAGCCGACGGGTAGAAAAGCGGCCGAGCCGACGGCGGGAGCCGACGGGGAGAAAAGCGGCCGAGCCGACGGCGGGAGCCGACGAGAAGAAAAGGCGGCCGAAGCAGGCTGGCGGCCGACGCGGCCCTGGCGGCCGAAGCCGGCGACGGGATCCGACGACGCAGAGCTCGGCCCGAGCGGCGGCGGCGGGCGACGTGCTCCGGTGAGGGCGGCGAGTCGGAGGGGGCGGACGGCGTCGGTAGGCGCCGGTGGAGAGAGAAGAGGGAGATAACGAGCCCACGGCTCGGATCGGAGCGGGACGCGACCCACGGCGGATCGAGACGACAGCCGACGCCGACGGGAGAAAAAAGGAGAAAGGGGTAACGGCGCCGGGGCAGAGAGAGGGCGACGGCGGCCACGGCGGTGGCCGGAGAGGGGTTCTACGGTTGGCTAAGCGGCTTAAACCGACGAAGGGAAAAAGAGAGGGGGAGAGGAGAGGAGGTTTACCGCGGCGGGGCGGCAAGCCGGGAGCGGGGACGACGGCGCGGGCGCGGCTTCGGCGCTATAATATTTCTGTAAATATTAAAAAAAAAAATCTAAAAACAAAAAAAATTCGACACTTTGGACCGCTGTATAGACGGTCCTTCCCGTGCCGGCCCAGGTAGGGAACGGCCCATCTAGCCGTGCTGTGCATGGCATGGCCCAAGCATGAGCATGGCCCCTTTCTTTTTCATTTTTAGCAAATTTCCTCCATATTTTCCCTATTTCCCTCATTGCTCCTAATTTCACCATATTTCCTAACTTTTCCTGCTTTTATCATTTTTAATTTTTTTCCTCGCCTTATATTTCAAATTAGCGGGTTAAATATGCGGATGGGCTGGCATCGGCCCATGGGCCTCTAGCGGCCTGCACATAATGATCCGTAGCCTTCTCGACCGAGGCCTTAACACATGGACCGGCACATGTTAACAGCACGACACAGCCCATTAACCATGCCGCCATCGAGCACATGTCGTGCTAGGGTGGGTCATCCGTTTTGCCACTTACAAATAGCTGGTCTCTTGGAGTTGCCCCTGGGCCACTGTGTCAGGGTGAGAGGACCATGGTGGCGACGAGCTGGCCATTAGCAACGAAAGTCATGATAATCGCTTCACAACCAATCAGTAGCATTCTTCCAATCTCGATAGTTGTGAAGCGATTATTATGACTTTCCCGAATAAAATCATAAGATCGCTAGCAACAGTAGCATCACAAATTGTGGCTTCAAGCCTTGTTTATAAGGATGTGCCGAAGGATTGCTTAAGTTCATGGATTTCCACAACGATTCAATGTGATATGGGTTGATAAGCAACATATGACGGTTTTTTGGTAGTTTGATTTCGATATCAAAACTTTCTATATAGGTGAGCAATGTGAAGAGTTGTTGCCATGTAAGAAAAAGCAAGGTATAAAACAAGGGAATTGAAAGAAAGTTTGAAGCTTAATCTTTAACCGTTTGTTTTTTAATATTTTAACTGTCTTGTTTATTTTGCTTCTCAGTTTTGAGGCTTGAAGTCTAAAAGCTCCCGTACTGTGGATATAGAGATGGGACTTCTACCCATTATGTAAAATAATCCTAACGTTTTATGAAATGATAGTGATCTATGTACTTCTTTGAAAAATTTAGGATCGCCACCTAAAAGGGACCTACGTGCAAAACATTATCAACATTAAAGACAATAGATGTGGACGTTGGATTGAGTCGCGGAAGAGAGGTGCATTTCTGTGAAAGACCCTCGCACTATTTCTAATTTTATTATTACCCTTGTTGCCATCCTCCCCCTCCTCTCCCTCCCCTCGGCGGCGAAGCGGCGGAGCTCCGGCGAGCCTGGAGCACGGCGAGATTTCTCCTCCCGTGGCCTGGCCGTATCGAATCGCCGGCGGCTGGTCAACCTAGGTATTTCTTCCATGCATGGCCCCCGTGCTCCGGCTAGCCGTCCCACCCCCACGATCGCCGCCGTGCGCCCGCGTGCTGCCGGCCATCTCCGGGGCGCGCCGGTGCGGCGGGATCAAGCTGTAATCAACCGACGAGGCCTCGATATCCCTTATCCCACCACCTGCAGATAGCGGTACAGTTCTCCAAGTGCTAATCCTCTGATGTCATGCGCTTGGCAACTGATTTAACCCAGTGTCAGTGATACTCTGTTAGTTAGTACTACTAACTATGTCACATAATCACAATTCATCAATCCTATTGTCTTGAATTGCAGATTTTTTTTTGGTTAATTTTAAAAAAAATTTCCTCTTCAGAGTTCAGATACTTGCGAGGAATTGAGAGGAGACAGCCGAGCTTCAGGTAATTTCTGAATCCTCCAAGCTTACCATACTGCAGCTTGCTTACCAATATTCAGTTATACGCTATGAGAAAGACCGTGAAGAGAATTTGGTAAAGAGTATCACCTTCTGGTGCGAGATTACTCTATTGCTTCACCCTTCATTATAATGCTCACCTAAGCACTAAGCAGCATGTTAATATACCAACCACTACTAGTACACTTGACAATGACACAGTGTGGTGATTAATGACAAGTATTTTAACTTTCTAGTTTCTACACCAGTAAAGTGGTTGTTACTATGTATGTAGATAGCTAGATGTGGTGTGACTGTCATGGACCACATCTGCAAGGATTTGGTCCAGGCATCCATCATAGGTCTAAGTATGTTGCCCACATCCTAAATTGCGAACAATGCTATTGGTTGGGTATAGTAGGTGCAAGGCATGATCGTTCAGATTAGATCTCGTCTTCAGAAAAAAAATGAAAACAAAAGATGAGATGTTTGTTTTGCTTTTGGATGCCATCATCTTCAGCTTGGTAGCTATGTTTGTTGTTTGTAGCCTGCAAGAAATGGCATCTTTCAATTGTTTACATAAAGTTCCACGAAAAGAACATAGCTGTTGACTAGCCTGCAAGTTAATATCTTGTATTAACAATGTGTATCTTTCAGTAAACATAAAAATGGGACATCTTCCATATCCCAACAACCCTGATGTAGCCTGCAAGAGACTGCATATCTCTTCTGAAACTTTGAAAATATAAAAATATATTGCAGAATAAGAGCTTAGCTGTGACGACTAATCTTCAACAGAACTAGTTAATAGTATCTTTCATCAATACAATGTGTTTTATACTGACTATTCCATATTCATGATAAAACGGACCATTTTGTTTCATGACAATAGGTGTCCCTTTTGGTCGATTTGACATTATCTTAAGGGGATGTAGACCAAATCACTATGCAAATGAGGGATAATGATGTTCTGAAATCTGTTTTGGATATGCAACTTCTATATTTGAAAGGTACCTGCAGCTTATGAAGACTGAAATCCTAGCAAAGTACTAAAGAAGACAAGCAGTTGCATGAAGTCCTTACATAACAACAGTGAAGTTCTATATTGTTTTATATTCTATTTTCTTACTTAGTGTCTTCTTTAGTGAAAAGTCTTTACACCCTGCTTTTTTAGTAAGCAACAAGAGTACAGACATGGTGTCACTGGGGACTCCAGCTTAACTTGCAGGTTTCCTATCTGTTACGCCTTTAATATCTCAAAGAGTACAGATTTAATAGGCAAAGCCCAGAGAAGTACTAGCACCCAAAAAGTTTGTTACTGATGTTGAACTGAAAGTAAGAACCAGACTAGGTAAGCAAAACCTATGATCCATAGAAATAATAATTAAGTCTGCTCACAACTACACTTAGGTTGCTACAGGACCACTGAATTTAATTTAAGTTGATAAAAAGATAAAGTATGATAATAGTATGAAAATATTTTTAGTTAAGAAAAATGATTATACAGTTTTCCTATATCTAAATATATGCTTCAAATAATATCTTTGGTCCAACTTTAATGTGTTCCACTTTGGGATGAGGTAGTGGTATTTTTCATCTAACTGTTAATGATTGCCATTCGTTTTTCTATAAGCTTTATCTTCAATATTATGAGTCTATAACATCCTCTATTCCAATGTATTCTACCCAAAATAATTAGGCATGGACAAGTACATAGAGATTATTACCTTAATTTTTACAGTTCAAGATCAAGACCATCCTTTATAACCAAACATTTGGTTGTTTGATGATTAAAAGGAAATAGGACCATCAGACCCCATGCATTAATAGAGGACAGATTTGAGCAAAACTCAGCTTTTAAGGATCTAATCTACCCCAAGCGAGGCTGTATTTCTCTTTTCATGCCAAGTGAAAACTAGGCAGGTGTTAACTTGAGTTAGGTGCACTTGCTCCAGCTCTTCACTTTCTTCTTCAGTCCGTACTCATGTAAGTAGCTTGCTTGGATGCTTTTGAGTAAATTTAGGATGTCACTGGAGGGCACAAAGGAATTCAGGTAGATCAAGCTATTGTGCATGTAAAATGTGTATCACATAGATCCACCATTTCATTCCATTCTATTTGGTGGAGACTGGCCCAGAATACTTATGGTAACTTGTCAAAGACAGCAGCATGTGAGAGAGACTATGCAACAAATCTTTTGCATTGGTAATATACAACTATCTGGAGCAGATCATGCAGAAATTAAGCGATAGCAAGAAAATAATGAGGTGGAAATGACACATTTAAGCTCACGATAAAGTAATCCTTGAACATTAAGATCAAGAACAGCTAAAACATCACATGTTATCAAATATACACCTGTCTTATGAAATGGCCCAAGTGAGATGACAGCATACTTTTGGAATAGGAAAAGCCAGCTAACTTGTAAGTTGTCACCTTTATTTAAGTAGTCTTGAGCTACTCTTATTCTCACTCTCTCTCAGTCCATTTTGTTCCTCCTTATCTCTGAACAAAAAAATGTTCATAGCAAGATCTCTCATCCCTCTTTCTGGTGTGTAGTGTGTCCAATAATTAGGAATCAGGGCTGGTTGCTTCTGCGATAGGAGAAAACTGCAAACCAGTGTTGGGGCAAAAGTGGCTGCCTGCTGACAAGTTCTAGTTCACAGCCAATAAAGCCATTCACCTTGGAGGAGGCTCCCTATTCTGATCAGCAGTCATACACAAATTCATGCAGTGTATGATCTTGGTCTCCATGCATGAACTCTGCTACCCTACATTATGAAGATTAACGGATGCTTTAGATGCATGGCAAATTAATACACTAGTTCGCGAGTATTTCCTTCAGGATTCTTCTGTTCATTCTTTATTTGGAGTACTGAGGCACCTCACCAATGGAGATAAAGATGAAGGGGATATTCAAAGGTTTGAAGATAATCTCTCAAATATTCGGTAAGCGAAGCAAATTGTTCGTCTTTGCTGCATCTACATCTATTTTCAGTTTTTGATGAATTAGCTGAACCACAAGAGAAGTGCGCAATTTCTATACCATTGGTTATATACCAGTATGACCCTTGCTCCCTTCGGTTATCCAGCACTACAGAAGCAACATGAGATGGAAATCGGGTGCCCTACAGACGTCAGGCATGTGTCTCACATAGGTGTGGGCACTAGTGATGCATGTCCAAGCTGGGTAAGGATCTCATATCTCATAGCTGGAAGATTTCGTCCAAGTAATCTTCTTTGCAAGGACTTATACATTTTCCTACTCTCTGGTTGTGATTTTTTATGGCAATTTTACTAGATGAGTGAATTCAGAGGATTGGAAGAGTTATCAGCAGGCTCCATGGGCTCCTTTGCGCAGTCAAGGAAGACATCCTGGGCATCTCTAGGCAAGTAGCTCCTTCAATCTCTTCCTTCTGTCCACTTATGTGCTTCTTTTCAGTTTTTGCTCTCCACAAAGTTTTCAGTCGGGGTGCTAATGATGTCTGAAACCTTGGCTCCGAAAGCATCATTAGTCATGTGTCTAGCTAGTTGATTCAGAATCTACATACTCCAGTAGATGGTTGAGAATTTTCTGTTCTACATCTCCTGACTAATTTTCTACTGGCAGAGTGGCAGTAGTGGTATACCATACCATTGCCCTTCTGCTCTTCTCCATGAATTCTGGTTTCGCAAAACTTCAGCTTAGTCGGTGTCAAGGTAGAATTGATTGTTATATCAGCAAGCACTTGCCATTTGCCATTGTCTGTCCCTGTCCTGCTGTAATGCGATGTTCAGACTTGCAGCATCGCCCCTTGCTGACTAACTCCAGAGGAGCGATATGTCGGATCTTTTTGTGGAAAATCTTGTGTTGTCAGGGGACCAAACGTCGGTGAGTGAGGTGACGTACTTCTCTACAGTTCATCCACTGATGCAGCTCCTGTCTTCTGACTGAGTTGGCTTACTGAACAGTGAATAGGCTTATCTCTTCATGCTTTTTTTTCTTGAAAGAATTCTCCTCATGATTTTAGTGGGTTATGATGTGACTCCTGCACAATCTGCTTGATGTTGCCCGACCCGTTTAGGAAACAGTTTTTTTTTTTTTTGCCGGGTCGGTTGACCAATTATCGTTAAGGATTGGAAGAAAACAAATTACATGGATAGGTTTTCAAAGACTGTAAGCTGTCGACCAGCTACGAAGTGAAACCTCATACCCAACAAATAGGGAAGCTGAACCAACAACTATCAGCTAGCAATGCTACTCATTACATGAAGAAAAAATTCCGACTTCCAGATTATTATCTCCTCCTTAATGTCTTCCACTAGTTGCTTTGGGGGTTTTGATCTCTGCTCGAAAACTCTAGCGTTTCGTTCCTTCCACGTTAACCAGCAGACCATCAGGAAAAGACAATCGAAGGCAGCCCTTAGCTTTTCCGAAAACGCATCCTTGCACATAGCAACCAATCTGCCAGCCTGAGATTGCCATTCCCAGGAATGGCAAAATCAACGTTTATCCAGACCTGCAACAAGTTCCAAATTGTATTGGTATAAGAACACTTGACAAACAAGTGCAGGCAGTCCTCATTTTCCAAATGGCACGAGGGCAGATGGCATCGTGAGGCCACCCTCTCTTTTGCAGATCGTCAGCTGTCAAACAACGCCCTTTCGCCGCCAGCCACATGAAGAAACGAATTCTGGAGGGTGCTTTTGAGTGCCAGATCAATTCACCATACGGGCATTTGTCCCTTGCCATGAAGAAATGCTTATAAGCCGAGGAGACTGTGAACTGGCCATCCCCAGTTTGTTTCCATCTGATGGAGTCTGGTTCGGGCTGAAGCTGAATCGCTTGGATTTCATTCCATAGTAGAAAAAACTCCGCCATTGCTTCATTGGACAGGGAGCCTTGCAAATCTCTTACCCATCTGTGATTCACCAGGGCTTGTGCTACTGTTAATTTTGATCGTCCCACATAGGTCGACAGGATAGGCCATCTCCAGGCAATGCTTCCACCCTTTAACCAGTTAGCAATCCAGAACTTAGTATCAGAACCATCCCCCACAGTGTACTCGACTGTTGATTGGAACATGCGATACACATCATCTCCCAGCTGGAAACCTGCCACTGTCCATGGTCTATCTTTCTGCTCCAAGCTCTTAGCATGCCATTTCAAGCGCAGAGCTTGACCAAAGTAGTCCAGGTCCTTAACCCCCAGCCCCCCATTCTCAATTGGCTCACAGATTTTCCTCCATGCCACCAAGCAGTGCCCCCCGCTAACCTCTTCTTGCCCCTTCCATAAGAATCCCCCACACCGACGCTCAATATCCTTGATTGCCCACCTTGGTAGCTGCATTACTGACATAAAATGGACCGGAAGTGCCATGAGAACTGATTTGATCAGGCATAACCTACCATCCGGTGATAGCATCCTTGGTTTCCATCCAGTCACCTTTTTAGCTAGGCGGTCTAAAGGTTAAGGCCTCAGGAGTTCTCTTTGCGATTCTTGACAGAATTGAACTGATTTTCATAAAAAAATCATGTGAAATTCCCGTGTCCCCGAGAAGGCCTAACAGTCTTTCTGGCGAAACATGCCATGCTTTAACAAAAATGTCACCCTACTTCCTCTCATTTCAGTATGTGTTTGTCTTTGAATTGCTGCAGATTTTGAAAAACCACCAAGAACCACGCTCCCAACAGAAATCTGCCCAGACAACTCCGGCCAGGAGGCCGCCGCCTGCTGCCATGACATCCCAAGAGGCCCCAAGAACCCGAGGAGGAAGAAGACAGCAAGAGCATCATCCGCGAGTTCCTTCTTGTCGAGGTCAAGGTCCTCCTCGTTCGCGACAGCGTGCGGCGATTTCAGCGAGTTGCGTGGCGGCCTCCGAGTCGCCTAGTTTGAATGATAGTTCATAGTTTTCTGTGTGTTTTCTCGTGCTGTTCGATCAGGAGGACAATAAAATCGCCTGAAATAATTATATGAACGTTGTGATGGATGCTAAGCGTCTAGATTAGGGACATGTGTAATGTTTCCATGACTGAACAAACTATGCATTGTACTTTGTTTTGCTATTTCTGAAGTTTGAAAAGTTGACCGGACCTGAAAATGGTGAATATGCTCTGTTTGAAGACATTGTCAGATTTTGTGGATGCCTAAGTCTTCTGCGTATTCCCGAAAAACAATTGTCATATTTGGTGGCTCCATGCTCTCTGCCTTCTTGACCAATCCTGAAACTTTTTACAGCATCTTTGAACATTCGAGGAGGCCGCAAGAGCCCCTACCAAATCAAATTCTCAGATTTTTACTGAATGTTACTACTACTGCTGTACAGAGATTCCTCTCACAATGGTCCAACACACCAGCTATATTCGATCCAGGAGGCTTCTGAACTTTTCTATGACATGAATGATTGTCTTTTCTGAACTACAAGATGAACTCAAATTCTTTTCTGAATTTCTCTTTGTGGATAGATAACATTAGCTACTACGCCGCCTACGCGGAGAACTCTCCAGCGACGCTGCCGACCAACGCACGGAGTCGACGCGTCGAGCCTCGCCATGTGTGTGGGTTAACATCTCGAGTCATCACTCATCTGAAAATGACGTTGGATACGTATCCAAATGGAAGCATTAAACTCTGAATTTTCAAGAGCACTTGTCACTCTGTCAGACCATCACCTGTACAACACATATTATGCCAATGAAATGCCCAAGTCTTCTCTGACCTGATGCTGCGATTTACTCTCTCCGTCCGACATATATTTTTTTACACGGTCTTTAATAACATCATAAATTATAAGGCCTATATTTTTTTACACGATTTTTAATAACATATTTTGACCATTAATTTATTTCATGTTATGTTTTTAATAAATACGAAATTAGTATCACATGAAAATAAAAATATGAATCTAGTGATATAACATACATAATAGTTAGCATAGATATAGTTAGTACGATTATTAGTTAAAAGTTATCGAGTTTAATTTTTTTTAAAAATGAGACATTCTATAATTTAAAATGGAGGGAGTATCAGCTATCATGTCTAGTGCAGACTTAAGCGTCAGGTAACTAGTAATCAAAGTGACAACCTGTGCCAAGTGCTAACTCCTTGTAAAGTGACACGTCCATTGCATTCAGACAAAGCCTCTGAGTCTGACTAGGCTTATTACCAAGTCTCCAATTCATTCTGAATTTGTGATCACCACTACTAATACCCAGCAACCCAGCTTGTCTGATCGATCAGGCACAGCACTGCAGCTGGTTAGTTGTTGCAAGCTGTTTGCAGCGTAATCGATCACTAGTCGTGGTAAGTATCATCAAGTGTCCAAGAAAATGGCGGGAGCTATGGCATCTGTCAGTCTGGGGCTCGCGTGGTTGGCTCTCATGGCCGTCGCCGCCGCGAGCGCGACGCAGTTCAGAGTCGGAGGCGGCAGAGGCTGGAGCGTGCCCGACGCCAACGCCGAGCCGTACAACTCGTGGGCCGGCAGGATGAGGTTCCAGATCGGCGACCAGCTGCGTAAGTCGCCGTCGTCGCCGCCGACGAGATGATCGATTGCCGGCGAGGATTTCGCCGGCCGTGCACGCGTGGTGATGATCTCACGGTTTTTTTTTGTTGTTGTTGGTGTAGTGTTCGTGTACCCGAAGCAGACGGACGCGGTGGTGGTGGTGGATCAGGGCGCGTACGACGCGTGCAACACGTCGTCGTCGGTCGCCGGCGGCGGCGGCGGCGGCAGGTTCGACGACGGCAACACGGTGTTCACGTTCGACAGGTCGGGGCCCTTCTTCTTCATCAGCGGCAACGAGGCCAACTGCCGCGCCGGCGAGAAGCTCATCGTCGTCGTCATGGCAGACCGCGGCGGCCGCCACACGCCGTCGCCGCCGCCGGCTGTGCCTCCTCCTGTCGCGCCGATGCCGAGCCCGGCGTCGTCGCCACCGTCGCCTGCGCCCGCGGCTTCTCCGGTAGCTACGACGCCGAGCCCATCGCCGTCGGTTTCACCTATGGCGCCGGCGCCTGCTCCGACGACGTCAACACCGAGCTCGCCGCCGGCGCCGGCGGCCATGGCACCGTCGCCGTCAACTACCCCTGGACGTTTGGCCCAGCCGCCGCCGCCGGGTACCGAGGGGGCGAACGCGACGACGCCGGCGGCGCCCGCAGCCAACGACCGGAGCGGCGCCGCTGCTCCGGCGGTGGCCGGCGCCGTCGTCACGTCGCTGGGAGCATACATCGGCTACGCCATGCTAGCTATCTGAAGCGTTCTGCTTCTGCAGTGACGTGTTCTTTTGTGCAGGGTAAAGTTAAATTGAGGAGAAATTTAATGGTTTCTGCGAAAGTATCTTTATGGTATTTAAATTTTACATTATAATTTTTTTATCTCGAAGTATATCGTGGTCAGATATATCAAATTTTATAGTAGAAAATATAGGTATTTAGATGGTAAAATTTTTCTAAATTGAGTGGTATATTACAAGTATTGTAAGAAGGATTATATCTGAATTTGTTTTTATATTGATGGAATAAAAATAGTGAAATAAAAATGTGGTTGAGTCTGCATGTTTGCGTTGAGTTCGAAAAGAATCTGCATGTTTGCCGAAGTTATGATATTGACAAAGCTCAGGTATTTCTGATGAATTTATGCAAAACTATGACAACATATCTCAGGTTGTTGTTGCACGGGACGAAAATGAAACTGTCGTAGGTGTCGTCGTCCCGCTTTACCTGAAAAGGTTTAACATCATTAACAGACTAACATATCATGTTTTGCTGCTTACTGTACAATCTCTATTTCTTCATTAACAACCTGAATTTGCAGCCATTCAGAGGGAGAGTTTGTATTTTATCATTTATGGGCAGAAGCTTAATATAGCTATGGACTCGAATGCTACCCCAAGTTGCAGTATTGTGTGGCTTTTACTGCAATAACTGGTCAAAGAATATTAGTTCCAGATCACCATACAGGGATCGAGTTTTTGAAGCTTTATTGAAAGCATTGAAGAGTTTGGCTACCAACGTATTGAAATTCGAATTCTTGCAGTTATTGCTTTGAAGTACTGTTTACTAACTTTTTGGACTGTTGAAGAATTTATAATAAAATGCTATTGCTTCTCTGACTATTTGCTTGATTGGTTATTGATCCATACTTTATAAGTTGTCCTCTTATATTCTTTTATATTCTTGGTAAGGTATTTATTTAACCGGGCCAGCTCAAGATAGACGGACCAAATTTAATTAAGAAAGGGAGTATGTATACATATACAATTTTTTTTCAAACTTCAACAAGAAGCTGTCGAAGTGAATGGAGGTTGTCACAGGAGCAACTTTCTGAAAAAAAGAGGGGTACAACAAGGTTGTTACTCTCCTAAATTCCTGAAAACCCTAGCTTCCTTTCAGATCGCGACTTCCTCTTTAATTGAGCCAAAGAGAAAGCCCACCGCTCGGCTCTGATTCTGGAACACTCGCGTGTTTCTCTCCTTTCAAACCCATCTAGCAAACCAGAAGGACAAGTGTCACGCCCCAAACTGGCCCCAGGCGGAGACCAGGATAGGGCGGTCCAGATTGACCTGTATGCCTGTACCAGTCCCAGGAAATAGCGCTGGTACAACAGGAAGACTGAATATCACAACAACAGCGGTCTCTTTATTTAAGAGTAGGGTTACAACCAGGGGATTTCCCTGGCCTAGCTAATTACTCAGCCAGGGGCGTCCCATATCACCCATGTGGTCGTACTTGACATATGCTTGGATGTAATTCCCAAGGAATCGGTCCTTAGAGCGAGAACGGGCAGACCGTACCTCCAGTACGTCTCCCGTACCGCGAGTTTTAGAAACTCACTTTAGTTTTCAAGGCACCGACCCAAGTGTCGGGTTTTCCAAGCATTTTGTAAACTCAAGTTTTACCCAGGTGATCAATTTTAAAGTTTGAGGGGAGTCCCGATATTCGTACCGAGGTACGGATACCGAGGCATCACCTGAGGGGTGACAAGGGTGTTAGGGTATTCAATATCAAGGAAGGTGAATGCAGCAAATGGGTAGGGCCTGCCGGTTGTATTGCAAACCGAGGCCAAGTGCCAAGTGTAACCTAAGTAATGCATAGTTTGCGAAATTAAATACTTAATTTAAATTATAGGTTCAATTGATCAAAGGTGACTTGCCTTGCTCGAGATCTTGAGCTTCTTCCTCGAAATCCGCGCACTGCGGGTCTTCGGGCTCCGAGACTACACGCGAAACGAGACGACTCAACAAAGCGATAAAAAGAAGCCCTATTAAAGACCACTAAGCGTGCCATTGGGTAGATCTCGATTTTTGAGGAATTTTGGAAGTGGAACGGAGTCAATCGGACGAACGGTTGAAAAGATATGAATTTCCGAAGATTAA
>BDMV01000006.1:45109515-45181583 GCA_008326285.1 Oryza officinalis | reverse complement strand
GGGGGGGCGGCGGCGGCCGACGGCAGCACCACGCGACGGCGGCATGGGCGCACGGGGACGGAGCTAACGGGAAGGACGGCGGCACGACGGCGGCGTCCGGGGAAGGACTACGACGCTATCCTACGCGCTACGCCGAGAGAAAAAGAAGAGGCGGAGGGGAAAAAGGGGGTTACCGCGGCGGCGGCAAGCCGAGAAGGAGGCCGACGGCGCGGGCGCGGCACGGCACGGCTCCGGGCCGGGGAAGAGGGCGGCGGAGGTGGCGCCCGGAGCTCCTTCGGGCGCCCTCGGCTGATTTGTTGCATGCATAGGAGAGAGAAGAGCTCGGTTTGAAATGGTGAAGTTCGGGCTAGCTGCAAGATATATGGGCCCATCATCGCATGCGGTCCCTTAAGACAGCCGCATGCGATAATAGGCCTATTATCGCATGCGGTCGTCTTAAGCAGCCGCATGCGATAATGAATCTTCGCATGCGGCTGATTAACCTGCCCTCAGGGGGGCGATTTTTGCAGGCGCGCCCACAGGTCGGCCGCATGCGAAGATAAAGCCCCCCTGTACAGAAAAATGTTCTCTGTAGTAGTGAAAGTTTTTTCTATTTTAATAGAAAGTTTGTATATAAAATATTTCTGCTTATAAAATTTTTAATAAAAAAGGTTTCATGTATATGGTTGCATATGCTTGAAAATTTAGTGTACGCAGGGCCACGTGCTAGAAGAGTATTTGCATTATCTCTTAGGCCATGTTCTTTTCGATGGATAGGTTTTGGCTAATTAGTCGTCCTCAAAACGAGAAATATAATTAGCATACGATCAATTGAGTATTAATTATTAACAACTTAAAAATAGATTTGTTTGATTTTTAAAGCATTCACAGAAAATACATACACCGTTAAACAGTTTAAAAAATATGCTAATAGAAAATGAGGAGTAGCTAAGCTCAATTAGCTCTTTAGAACAGGGGCTTACTTATTCAGTTTTTTAAAGCTAGATGCACACAGGAGCTAGGAAGGCACATTCAGGAACCTAGTCTTACTGTAAATGTGACGTTGCGCGTCACGAACACTCATGGATTAGACTATCCCTCATCTACGGGTATGGAGGGGGTGCAGGAGAGAGAGGGGAGTGGGAGCGAGGTGTATCTTTGAATATGAGCGTGATGATCCTGGCCACCATGGAAGAATGAATCAAAGAATGTAAGAATAGAAGAATGAGTAAAATAATAAATTATAGGGTAGACAGATAAAAGAGAAAATTTGATCCGTAGCAAAGAAAATAACCCGGTACCAAAAAATATAGTACAAGAAGTTTCTCACTTTGACTAGAAGCATAGGCCACTGGTCTTCCTTCGATATGTAGCACTTTCTTTGCATTTTGAGCAAACGACGTTAGATTGGAGTAGAGAAATTTATCCTCGGACTAATTTGCCCTTTGTTTTTCTCGTAAATGACTATGTCATCTCTTCCTCGTCGTCGACCAAGTTGCTACTTCTTGCAGCCCCTGCGTGGAGTAGTTGTCGCGCCGTGCGCGGTCGAGCAACCAGCAAACAGCTGTCGCTGCCGACGACCAAGCCGCTACACCTTGCAGCCGCATGCGGTCGAGCAACCATCCACAGTAGTCGCCGTCCTCGACCAAGCCGCCGTGCCTCGCAAGCCATGGATCGTCGAGTCATCCGCAAGCCTCCGTTCATCCTCGCAAGCAGCCATCACCGTTGTCGACTAAGCCACTGCGCCCTGCAGTCCCCATGCCTCGTAGATGCGTGCGGTTGAGCAATCCACAAGCATCCGAAGCACGGGAGGCAACAATGGCAAGGCAGATCTTAGTGGCGCATTCGACGCTTGTGGTGACACAATGACTGCACCAGAAGCAACCCTCCCTCGGCGGTAGTGGAGACTGGTGATCCCGAAGCAATGCCGACGACCTCGACCACGAGAGCACCACCCGAAGGCGAGGTGGAGGAGCCAAAGTCCATGGGACGATGGATGGGGATCGATGATAGAGACGAGAGCGATGGTGATGAGGGCCTACATGGAGGGTCACAGATCCGACCGCTGGTGTAGACATAGAGGTCGGAGAGGGGGCATCAAGGCTGGTGGCTTGATGGGGCAGAGATGGAGCTGGCGGTGCCGTCAGGAGCAGTGGAGGCAGAGGGGACTTGATGTTTGGTGGGGAACTCTTGGCGGCAGACGCCGAGGTCAATGAGGCCAGTGGGACAGGCGTGGGTGCATCCCAAACAAGTCACGGTCACGGTGCTATACAAAGAGGAGCAAAAGGGCAAATCAGTCTTTCTCCATCCCAACTCATGTATGAACGGAAAATGTGACGGGAATGGTACAAATCAAAGAAAAACTAATGGCACGTGCTTATGGTTGTAAGGGGGAATTTTTTGTGCTATTTTTTCTATAGATTTTTTTTTTGCTATGGATAAAATTTTCTCCCAGATAAAAGAGGCAACTGTATAACAACTTCTCCATGCTTAACACCTCGCCCAGTCCAGATAGAAACCGCAACAAACTGGCCCTAGCTGTCCCTCATCATTCGAACTCTTTAAAATGGAAGAGACCCTCAGCCCTCAGCTTTCACCCGCGCCGCCTTTTCCACCACCAACCCGTCGCCGCGCCCTCCCTTCGACTCCCCGTCGCGGTTGCGGCATTCCGACGAACACCTCGTGCGCGCGCGCGTCGCTCGTCGCCACGGCGTCTCCACAAACACCTCGCTCGCTCGCGTCGCTTGATCTCGCACCGGGGAGTGGGCAGGGGCAGAGGGAAACAGCGCAAGGAGGCGGCGGCGGCAGCCGCACGGGAGGAGGAGGAGCGGCGGCGCCTCCTCGAGGCGAGCCCCCTGCGCAAGGAGGCCGTGGAGGCGATGCGGCTAGATCGCGAGGGCCGCCACGACGAGGCGATCGCGCGCGCGGACGAGCTCGCGGCCAAGCACCGGGAGTCCGCCATCGTGCTCCACCTCGCCGCCGGCCTCCACCAGAACGCCTCCACCCGCGCCGCCGGCGACGGCTCCGATGGCCATGCTTCGGTGATGCACCTCGTCTACGCCCGAGACTTCTACGCGCAGGCCAAGCGTCTCGCCCCCAACTGCGTCCAGATCGCCACCGGCTTCGCCGTGGCGAAGGTCGCCAGCTCCAAGGACTACGAGCCGGACCGCGAGATCATGCGCGCCCTAACCATCTCCTCCCCCACCGACCCGGCAGAGAACAACGTTGCGTTCGACCTGGACCGCACCCTGAGCACCGCCATAGACAGGTTGGCGAAAGCGAGGGAGGCGGCGCTCTTCCACTCTCACCATATCATGTCCCACATGTCCGCCAAGGTCATTCCCCGCGCCGTCGTCAACATGCTCGACATCTCCAAGCGCGAGGGCGCGGCCACGGCGAAGAAGCGAGCGAAGAAGGGGCTCGTCGAGCGCTTCGACTACTCGGCGCGCGCGCACTTGACCCACGCAAAGATCAGCTTGGATTTCGCGCGTGGCCTCGACCCAAACATTGACAAGAAGCCGTTTCTGAATGGCATCCTCGACGCCTTGAACAATTTGGTTGAAGAGTTCAGCAACTCGCTTGAGATTGCCATGTTCCGCGCGAAGCTCTGGTTTGTCA
The DNA here is from genome assembly GCA_008326285.1 of Oryza officinalis. NCBI lineage: Eukaryota > Viridiplantae > Streptophyta > Magnoliopsida > Poales > Poaceae > Oryza > Oryza officinalis. Next base: position 45,177,986 of record BDMV01000006.1, on the reverse strand, counting down.
TGGGGAAGTATTGTTCTGTGGAATTGGAGTGTGACCGGGCAATCTGTATGGAGGAGCCTACTGATCCCAGGGAGGAGGATGTGCCTCCTGGATCTATCCCCGGAGAGAAGCCTGAAGATAGGAAATCTTATATCCGCAGAGAGCTCAAACGTTTGCTCCAGAAGCTTGTCTTGGTGTGTAGAGATTACTGGTGCTCATTGGCAAGCGAGAAGCAGGACAGCTTTCGATTGGTGGGACTCAAGTCTTTGCATCTACACTTTGTTACTTTCTATCAAGATGACCAGGAGGCTGCAAAGACCATATCTGACGCACTCAACTTTGTCAAGAAAAACAGGTCATGGAGGTTCTGGATTTGTCCCTACTGTGTTGGCAAGAAGATCCCGGACATTGATTCGCTCTTGCAACACATGCGCAACAAGCATCCGGAAGGGCGTTTCTGGACGAAGCTGCTGTCAGTTTTGGAACCAAAATCGATCAGTGATACATATCAGGGGGACAACGGAACAATCTGTCAAGATTCAGAGGAGAATTATGTCTTGCATTTCAAAAGGATGGATGATATTTTTAAATACTTGTTTCTTCGGGCAGCTGACAAAACTGAAGAAAAGTCATTTTCTCAAATACGAGAGGAAAAATGCAGAAAAGGAATTTTTATCCTTGAGAAGATTAAGCTAAAGCTGAAGAATGCCCCCACAGATATTTTAAGCTCTGAGGTTTGAGAATCTTCTGTTTTACATGGCCTTGTTTCAACATTGTTTTATTAGATTCACTCATACTGATAGCCATCTTTGTTATGCTGCAGTTCAATGAGGCTTGTGCTGAAATCCGAGACCTATGGCATTATTTTCTTGAAATCTCTCTTATGGATTATCGTGTAGCCATCTCACCGCTCACAATGTGTTTCACATATGTTAAGTCTGGAGGTTCTTGTTTATGTACAGTTATCCATCTGTTCTCCCTTTACTGAGTACCGAGTCTATAATCTTAACAGGACCAGTTACTAAAATGCATGACTGAAGATAAAGAGGCTGCCAGTAATAGTATTGATGCTGCTGCTATTAATGCAGTATTTCCTTTTGTTGATGTCTGTCCTGATATTGATGCAATATTTCCTAACGTTGATGATGCCCCTGACGGCAATGATGCTGATACATCACCATCAGGTTATTCAGAATTTCGGATCCTCTTTCAATGCAACCTGTCTTGCTTTGATACATATCTTGTTATGTTCATGCATCTCTCAAATTATATATATTGGCAGAAACCTAATAGCTACCCCCAAAAAAGCAACCCACATGACTTCTATTCAAATAAAGAAACCCAGTAGTTACTTCAGTTTAATTTCATAATGTGAGAAACGTAGTATCTACTTTTGTGCAAATGTCACATTTTAACTCTTTTTAATAACCTGCAATGAATCATCACATCAAAATTTTATTAAGAAAACCATTCCAGTTGTTTGGTAGTATTAACATTACATAGTTGCTTTGTTTTCAGGAGAACTTTAACATTCCCTATCCAAAAGGTAATTATCACATGGTCTAATCATTCCTGCAAACAGTTAAACCTCTTTCAATTACTAGTTGTACCTATGATTTATTTGTTAATGTGAACATAGTAATTTATTTGGTGCCTGCTGTCTGGGTGAATTCTGCTCCTACCAAACGTTAGCGGCACTAAACCAATCAATGATGACACAAGAGGGATCGTCGCCTATCCTCGATACCCTTTTCTGCCCTGTACCGGAGAGCGTGGAAGTGTGGAACACCTGTTTCTTCGATGCTCTAAAGCCAGAGCGTTATGGTCCTTTCTTGGCTTTGATGTGTCTCTTGCCTACCTCCCTGCGTTGGAGCATCTCTGGACGACAATCCTTCCTGCACTCCCTGCCAGCCCTCCTTCGATCCCTTGAACGATTTTGGTGTGCATCGCTTGGAACATTTTGAAATGTCGCAACAACAAGGTCTTAAACAACGTCGACGAACAAACCAGTCAAACCGCCTGGTGCTGCGTGGATGATGTTCTGCACTGGACCAGAGCTGCAAAACGATGGTCCATCAAGCCTTGGTTGAACAGGGCTGTAGGTTCTTAGCTTTTTCCAGTTCCTGATTCTGTTTCCTCCTCCCGTCCCCCTGTAACTCTTTGTCAATCACATTGTAATATTACTTGATGAATATATTAATATAAAGGTTCAGGCCGGCGTAAGCCCACCGTAGTTTCTGTCAAAAATATAAATTTCTCAATTATCAGTTGTATCTGTGATTTCTTTGTTAATGTGAACATAGTAATCTCTTTGTAATTACATGATCTATCCATGGTGATTGTATGTTCTTATCATCCAGTAACTCATGGCCAATCGGTTGAGGAAATGTCAAGTGTTGATGTTCTCAACAAAGAAAACAGGGACGAAGACATGTTTATCTTGCATGTGATCATACAGGTAGTAGAAAGTTGCATGCAGTTATGTGTTTTGTCATGTGCTAGCTTCTGAGTTCTGACTTACTATGAATATGTGCCGTCACTGTGGAATTTGAGGTGCTTCAGAGATGAGATTTTAAGGGCACCACCTGCAACGATCCTACATATCAATGAAAACTTCTGCATCGCTGACCTATTCTATGGAATCTTCTTTGCTTGGGAGAAAAATGAACACAACGGAGTGGATGTTTTACTGACTTCTCTGAAGGATAATCTCTGTAAAATTGCAAATGATAACATGTTTCAGAAGGTATGTGGGTTTCTTTGCATTGTCATTGTTCCATACTTCCATTTGCACTGGAATGAACAAATTTAGATGTACGAGTGCAATGTTCTTTAGTTGGCAAGCTCTGTTAAACAATTCTTTGCTGTTTTTCCTGATTAACATGTGAAGTGCCGAACTAACCCGTTGGAGACTACCATGATCTTTTTGCTTCAGTCTTGTTTTATCCTTCATGTATATTTTTTTGCCCTCACAAGGTTAAACCTGGTGAATCAATTTCAGCTGCAGACTGGAAAAGGAATTGCTTCTGAGGTTGTGGTAACGATTCTTCATGCACTGCATATGTCAGAAACTCCTTTGCATTTTGATTTCAACTGTGAGATTGAGGAACGTGAAGTAAGTCCTGTCAGCTGCGGGGATTGCATATGCCGAACACATTTTCTGTTTGGGATTAAGTTCCAAGTGCAAATGAGCTGCAGGCGTGGGAAGTGTTTTGGTGAGAAAGAACATACTACAATTTTCTATAGACTTGATGCCAGTTCACCTCAAACAACAAAGGTGTGTCACATCAGATTTCCTGTGTAGCTAACTTTTTATATTATTTGCAGGAGTAGCAAATAGTTACTGCCGACTTTTTGCAGATCAAAACATTTGCAGAGCTTCCGGTTCTATATGATGAGCAGTCATGCTTTGAGGACAATTGCAAGCATTGTGGAAGTCCCAAGAACGTTGATGTTTCTCCTTCAAACACACCACATTCTTTACAATAGGTAAAGGTCCTTGTCTACAATAGTAAATTGTAATTTAATATTTGGTGTCCCTTTTTCCTGCCTAAACAGAATTACAGAACATGATATCGGTTGTTCCTGAAAAAAAAACATGTTATTGGAGATATGCATGACAACCACTTGTTGTAACTCAAACATATCCTGAAACTTTAAGGTTGACTTCTTAACTCCAATAGCACTGAGGTCTACACTATTAAGTTTGGTACGGTTTGTTATTATGCTGGTTAGGAAGGAGGCTTTTGCTCTGTTCTTTTATCTTTTTGGTTTCCTAAAGTTAACATCAAAATGTTTGTTTGGTTTTGCATTTTTGCCATTATGCTGCAGATTTATACTGGTTTGGTGATTGTGAAAACCAGGTTCAGCTATCTGAAGTTCTGGTTGGCATTGCACATCCCGTTGATATTAAACTTCTCTGCAAGGGTGTTTACTCCTCGGCAAAATATTCTCTGGCCTCAATGGTATGTGCACAGAAAACCTTTAACTTTTTCATGAATTAATTGTTGATATAACAGAAAGTAATGTTATCCTTGATTGTCATGTTAAGGAAATCCGAAAAGGAGGGGAAAACAGTGAGATATGGTGTTGGTTGATATGCATTGTCCTGAGAGTTCTATGTGTGTCATTGTGTTCCTGGATTGGTATTTAATCTTAATATCACAAAAATATATGGATTGTGCTCATGAGGTGAGAGAGGTCACAGGGACATTACATGTACTACTTGTCTTATTAAAACAATGGTGTTAGCATGAAACAAGAGGTCTTACTAGAATTAAATGGACCAAGCTTATATTGGCATTTACCAGATTGAAATCGGTTAGGCTACTGTGGATAATGGGTTCAAGCTATTATTCATAATATTCATATCTGAGTTGGCCGTATAGTATTTTGGGGAATATTTGCAATTTACCAATGGTCCTGTCAGTGAAATTATTCGTCCACAAACCATACTGATCTCCAAGATTTGGAAAGTTTCAAGACAAGTATTTGAGCAAGAATTTGAGTTGGTAATCTGTGTAAGCAATACCGGTGATTAACAGAGAGCATCCTGAGTGATTTCACTCTCTCTCTGAACTTTTTATCACCACGTTTCATGGATTGAGCATTAAAATGAAGTACCACGTCCGGGTAATCTTTATTGGACTTCTTTTGATCTCTGTTACTCTCCAGTTGTCTTGATATATTTTTCATTTGCTTTATTCTAAAATATCACCATTAGAAATCATATGCAGTGGTGCAAAACTTACAGCAGACTACCCTTTTATTGTTTCAATAAATTTATTCCCTTGCTTTATTGAGTTTTAGTTAAGTTCTTTTTCTGTTTTTGTTTTGGCATGGTTTGTTGGATGCTCCTTAACCTGCCTGCTTATTAGTTCAACATAACCATGCCTAGCAAATATATTACACTTTCACCGAGCTTATTTATTCCCTATTATCCAAAACTCTGCAGATCTCCTATGCCAATGGGCGCTACATCTGCTTTTCTCGCGACCAGGACAAGTGGCTCTTTTGTGATGGCGAGACTGTTGAGGTAGATAACTTGCTCACCTCTGCAGCTGCAGCCATGTAGGTTTCTTGATTCTGATCTGCTCTCTGATTCCGAGCTGTTAAATGTATACAGGCAGAAGATTCATGGGAACAGTTGCTTGAACGCTTCAGAGACTGCAGGCTCCAACCTGAAGTTCTCTTCTTCGAGATCATCAAGTATAGATAGATGGATTGCCTTGAAGAGCCCTGTCATAACATTGTATTCATAATTTCCAAGTTAATTTTGTCATTTGTGCAAGCAAACTGCTTGTCATTATGTCACCACATCATGATGCTAACAGTTTTCATATATCCACCGTTTCTTTCTAGTTTTGGGAAGTTCTTGATTATTGAACAGCCTGTATATGTTTCATTCCTTTTCTTTCCAGTTTCCAGTGGTGTCAAGGAAAGTGTCCCTCATGTGATTGAAAAATAAAGGAAAAGAAAAATAATCTTTTCGGTTGAGCAGCAAGCCTGCAAATAATAGGCAAAAACAAACTTGTCAATTTGTTCCAGCTGCAGTAGCTCTGTGCTTGTGTATAATGTAGTCATGCATGTTTATAATCTGTCAACTTTAAGAGGTTCTTGATTATGGAACTTAATGAACTCAAATTTCAGTCACAAAACATTTCCAAAAAGGGCATTAAGACTTTAAGAGTACGACTTGTTCTTTCTGTTGCCAGATTATGATTGTTGAGGCTGGAGTCAATATTGATGACACAATTGACAGATTAAAACCACTTTTTTTTATAACCAATAGACTATGACATAATTAGCTGATTTTTGTTTCAGATTTGCCAAATGCAGAGTGTCAGTTCAGGTCTACAACTATGTCTGATCAGTGTACACAGTGTACACAATGCTGGATGCCCTGACCATGCTTGGTAAATGAATTTTTACGGATTAAGATTGTTTTTAACTAGTATAGTTCAGAAGAAACTACGGAAACTACGAATCAGTCGCCCGATTCCCTAAAAAAAATTGGACGGTCAAATGTTGTAGTTGACCAATAAGTGAAACATTAAATCATATATGATCAAACAATAAAATAAGCAACTAAAATATTTAAAAATTTTGTAAAACACGGTGAATATACATGTTGAAACATGTCGCTATCAAGAGTGTTAACGGATTGAAACATATGTTTTTTTATCAAAATAAAATCATGCGCTATCTTGTTGTAAAGATTTAATTATAACGAATATAACTGTGTGATCGGATAATAGAATAGATAAGTAGTTTAATAATCATTTTGAAGATCGCTAAATACATGCATGCATGTATGGATGGAGTGGAGAGAGAGAAGAGAAAGTAGTGATAGGTATTTCCGTGAATTTTGTAGAACACATTGAACATACACATTGAAACATATCACTATCACACATGAAATATTGAGTTTTAATGGTTTGAAACACATATTTTTATTTTATCAGAATATAATCATATGATATCTTATTATAAAGATTTAATTACAACGAATACAACAGTGTGATCGAATTGTAGATTGAATAAGTAGTTTAGGAGAAAAAAATATTTAAAGAGAGAAAAAAAAAGAAGAAGAAATAAGCTAACAACATACTTGCATGTATGTGAAAATGTAGGGTCCGATTTTTATTCATCAAATCGGACGCTCGAGACTGAGCAATCTCCGTATAGTTCTTTTATGTTCGTTGATAGAGTCTGGGAGATGCTCAATTTAGCTCAATTTGGTGCATGCTTAAATACTCTTCGCTGCAGGTGGGCCCCACCTATCATTGCAAGGCTGGACCGGTAATTCCAAGCCCAACTCGTAATGGGCCGAAAATGTTGGGCCTTTTAGGCGGCTGAGGAACCGAACAAAAAAAATGGGCCGGATTTTCTCCGCTAGGCCTCTTCGTCTACCCGTCGCTTCCGCTTGGACTCCGACCAGTGGAGGGCAGCCAGTCGCCACCGGCCGCCGTCTTTTCTTGGGATCGCACGCGGCGCGGAAGAGGTGGGGTGGTTGCTAGGTGAGTCAGCCTCCACTGATCTCTCCCTCGGTCGCGTTGTGATGATCTGGGGATTCATGGGATTATGGGGATGACTCATGGTTGTGAATTTGATCCATTTTGATCTTCTTTGCAGCGAGGAGGTGGTTGGAGGAGGAGGATGAGCGAGGGGAGGCCGGTGCCGAGGAGGGAGAGCCCCTGGGGCTTGCCGGAGGGGGACAAGCGGGAGCCCAAGGCGCACCGCTGCAACGACCGCGCCGAGGACGTCGTCCAGGTTCCACCCCCTCGCTACCCTAATCCAACCAGCTCACGACCTGATTGATCTCTTATTATCTTCCTACCGATGAATGAGTGATGATGAATGTGTAATGGAGATTGCCGAGCTCAGAGCTACCCGGATGATAGTTTTGTGTAGAATCACCCTGTCACTACGCCTGATTGCTACTAAATTTGGATCTTGGAGGCGCTTGAAAGTGCAATTGGTTGTAATTGCATCGTTGAGCATAGTTGTTTTGCAATCACTAGCCATTCTTAATCAAAATTGTTTCAGTTCTTGCCCATTTAAATGACCTTTCTTCGTGGTACACTAACAAGATTGCATGCTACCCTCTGCCCACCAGCCACCATGACTGAATCAAGATGGTTCCTGCATATTCCATTTTTGCCATTGTTGTTGCTTTCAGGCTGCAGGTAGTATTTCCATGTCTGATCCCAAAACCATGTTTAGGAACGACCTAGACGGCAACCGGATTACTATGCTTACCCAGGATGGAATAAACCTCAGTAATGAACCCATAAAAAACTAGTGGCGGTGCTTCATTGAAATACTGAGGGGGCAGATGTCTGAACATTAGATCCTCGGTATTCGTGAAGTATAGATCAACTCAAATTGGTTCATTTTGCACTTATTGGCCAAATTACTGGTATATACTCCTAGGTGAATAAGTGGGAACTAATAGCCAAATTACAACAGCATACTACTATACTACTATGTGATTAAGAAACATTGGGGTGACCATGAACCCATTTAATCACCATGAAGCTCCACCCCTGCATAAAATACAGGTAGGAATGGCCAAAGAAAACATCAAGTTTGTGGTGAAGTCCAGAAAAAGATGTTACTGATCAATACAGTTTGAATATTACCCTGGACTATGATGTTTTCAATAAAGAACAATGTGAAGTCCATCAATCAGACGGAATTGCCCCTAACTTCAACTAGCATGCTGGTTCCACTCACACTGAACCTGCCAGAGTCCAAAATCTTCACCCCGTCTGGTATTTTCAGTAAAGAGTTTCCATCGGTTATCAGCATCTGCTATGTAACGAATGTTTCCCAAGAATGCTGAAGAATTTTGTATTGTACCTCGTTGTGTTGATAATATTAATGCAAATGATACAATTGTTAATTCTGAAAATTCTTGGTCATTTTTATGTTGAACTGGTTTCTTATTTCTACTGCAGGCTTGCTTTGAAGGGAACCCATTCAAGACAGTTCCAGGTCCTTTCAAGCTCTTTTGGCAATGCATGCGTTCGAAGCCTGGGTATGTAACTTCTTATTATTCGTATATTTTGTGCTTTCGTTTGTATCATATATTCCCAGTGAGGCAACATACCTTTCAATAGGTCTAACACATTAAGCACTAACATGATTGATAAAAGGACATAGGAATTATCTGCTTGAGGGTGATATTAAGGACTGGTCACAGAATGCTCATGAAAGGCTGGACCATTATATCTTGTTTCTTGTTAAATATGTCCTTTTCTTTATGCCCCTTGTTGTCATTGGTTGCTCTTCCACTATATTTCCTTCAGTAGCCTATACAAATATGTGCAATGTGAATATAAGTAGTGGCTGCAGAAAATGCTCATGATGAGTAATCTTCGCAGCATAAAAGGCTTTAGTGTTGTGATCCCTTTCACCACATGGGTTATCATAAACTTTGTTTCTCTGAGAGTCGTACTAATTAGATTGTAAGTCAGCTTTATTTTTTTTTTTCAGACAAAAGGCATGACGCCCTGCTTTTGATTGAAAGCATAGAGAGCTTTGTATTTTTGACATTATATAGGCCTCTTCTCCATTAAATGCAAATCTAACAAAATTCTGCGTATGCTTCTTTGCCTATATTTGCCATGTAGTTGTTTTGTGCTTGGTTACATGTGTCACTAGCATCTTTTAGGAAGGTGGTTTGGTTGCTTGCTTCAGTTTCAGTGGTGGGCAGGGTATTTTTATGCAAAATGTTGTTGAACCTCAAAGGGAAGCAGAAAATATGGCCTACCTCAATTTGGTTGGTTCATTTTGGTCAAATTAGGAGCACTGATGCTATCTGCCTAGGAGCAACCGCTTCAAAATAGGCCAATGTTAGAACCACTGAACTGACCAATAGCCACTGAAGTGAGCAAAAGAAGTATTGTTGCTAGTTGCTAGTACGGTAGAAAACAAGGGGAACCCTTTAGATCAGCATATTTGACATTCTTTCCCCAAGAAGCTTCTGTACTTCAGAAAATTGTTGTAAAAAAAATATTTACTTGACTCTATTCAAATGTAAAGCTGTGAGAAATTTGGTCATGATGGATATACTTGTGTGTGACTAGTAGTAGTTAGATTGCCATAAGCAACGTAACCCTGAATATTTCTCTTACGTTTGTATCTGAAGTTTTCATGTAACAACCCGTTATTTACAGGGAGGAACCAACGGAGCCGTATACTTACCTGCAGCTGGATCCTCCCAAGAGAGCGGAAGTCAAGCTAGAGTAAACAGCACCTAAGTCGTCCACAAGAGTGCGTAGTTTATTTCGTAGTGGTTTGCCTTTGAAACAACTCTTTTATCTCCTAGGGATCCTGTTGTGCACAATGCCTTATGTTTGAATATTCAAATAAATATTTGACAAACCTGATCCAGAAAACTGCCCTGGCAGGAGGTGAAACTCCTTGAAACTGCTGTTGCTGATGTAAGAACCCTCCCTTTCCTGATAGAATGATATCTGTACTTTCAAGGTGAGTTACTCAGGGCCAAAAGAATAAAAGGAGCTGCTCATCTTGGTATTTTTGACCCCACGAGAAAGAGTGAAATGGCTTCTGAAACAGGTTCACTTATGATGGTGTTCTGATTGTTGCAGAGCTCTGTACTGTAGTATAAGAGGAGCATTATGAATGCGCTACTATGGCTGTGTTCGTTTGCTGGTGTTTCCAGCATGCACAGTGCGTACGGAAAACGGAACGATCCATTAGCGCGTGATTAATTAAGGATTAGCTAATTTTTTTCGAAAATGAATTAATTTGATTTTTTTAAGCAACTTTTGTATAGAAATTTTTTGCAAAAAAATACACCGGTTTAATAGTTTGAAAAACGTGCGCGTGGGAAAAAACACTGTGCGCGCTGGAAACTCAGCAAACAAACTCAGCCATAGGATCAGTTGTGGATTGTTTTCTGCACTTGTCAGTGCATCATTGTTAGGGTCTGTTAGGAAGCTTCTGGCAGCTATAATTTCTAGAATAAAAGTTTTTCATTTTTTTTTTCAGTTTCTGATAAGCTGTAGTTGTAAAATTTAGAAAATAAAGCCGGAAAACCCAGCTTTTTCATATTCTCACAAACTAGCTATCATCAACCAACTATTTTTCAAAATCTTAAGCCTTCTCAAATAGATCCTTAATGGATGGGACAGTACTTTGGCACAGGTCCATAATGATAATCTGCTTCACTACATAAAATCTGACACTATCTCCCTAATCAGCCTCCGATAATTTCCTTTTGTCCTTTGTTGCCATCTTTGCATGAGGATTTACACAAGACTGTACTGTGCATGTTGGTTGCTCTACAGATATTCTTCAAGAGCCAGCACTTGATATTGTTACTGCTACTGCTGCTACTACTACTGCACATGGCGATGGGCCAGGGAGGCATCAAAGCTAGAGACCGTGCCGTCCACGGTGAGTTGCAACTGTTATTATTCTATCGCCTCAATGCACAATAACACCAGTGCCTTCGCATTCACCCTACCTCTGCATTGCAAAATTTGCAACTGTTGCAAGTGACTGATCCAACTCCTAGGTTGGTTGCAGATCCAAAGCTGCAATTATCTGACACGGATGCTGATATGATCCTGAACTCGAAAACCGTTTGTGTTGCAGATCCCAATCACGCATCGATCGACCTGGGACTGAGCTAAGCGACTGAGCTAAGCTACTATGGTGATATTGATTCTTGTAGCGTAGAGATCACACCATCTTCTGCTACTTATAAGCCAGAATGCACCAATGCATGAATGATCAGCTCACCTGAAAAAGCCTGAAACCGAACTGACATGATCACCTGAGCATCCATGGCGTCCAAGAACAGCTGCGCCTGCCACGGCGTCCTCGTCGCCTTGGCCTCGTGCCTCCTCCTCCTCGCCGCCGCCGTCTCCGCCCTCGCCGTGCACGTCGCTGTCGGCCACGTCTGGTCTTCCATCGGTGCCACCGCCGGCCATCACCATTCACTCTCACCGCGATCTCTGCCATCACCGTCGTCACGCGGTGATCATGCCGGGGAACTCGTGAACCACCGAGTACGTAGCATTCTTGCACACAATGCCACTCAGACTCAGTGTTGTGCAGTGATGATATGATCCGTAATGGGCATGGATGCCGAATTGCAGTCGTGCAGTTTCTGATGCAGGAAATGTCAATGCAAACAAAAAAAATAAGTCAGCGATGTCGCTGTGCCATGTTTTTGATAACTATTTTGCCATGTATATTTGACAGTTATTTTTGTTTGTGCATGCGTGTGTGTCAGGTTCAGGTCCGGAGGATGGAGGCTGGGCTGGCCCAGGCGCGGGCGTCCATCCGGCGAGCCAGCCTCGCGCGCAACTGCACGCCGGACGGCGGCGGCGGCGGCGGGTTCATCCCCAGGGGCGCCGTGTACCGCGACGCCTACGCCTTCCACCAGTTTAGTAAATTCACCACTCCGTATTTTCGTTCCGAAAACCACACCAACCAGCACACAATACACTTAAGTGTAACAGTGTGCTCAGTGCTCCAGAGACAGAGCCAAAGCGATAATAAATCCGTAACCTCACTAAATTCTTAATGAAAACGTGCCTGCATTCCCCTTTACCACTCCACATCTGGTCACGCATATCCAAGTACTTTTTGTTTCATTGTTTCATATTATTAATCGTTTTAATTTTTTTAATTAATTTTTTTCATGTTTATAAAAAAATATCGCAATATTTTCAACGCATAACAAATATATTATCAAATATATTAATATTATATTTAATTAAACTAATTTAATGTTATAAATGTTATAAAATTTTTATAAATTTAATTAAATCAAAGAAAACTTGATTAAAAAAATCAAAGCGGCTTACAGTATCCTGCCGGCTAAGCTAGGATACGCATTCGTGATTCGTCGACACCCGATCGAGGGCATTAACACGCCTTCCTCGCCGATTTGGACGGCAAACGGCCGGACCAAATGCAGCCATCACTACACTCTACACAGATATACGATGAATCCTTCGTACGGGCTCGTGCGATCATTCGATGATCGATCGGTTGTTGCCTTGTTGGTTGATGGGTGCATATATCGCTTTGGCTTTGGCGCTCGATCTGCTCTTTGTTTGGTGAGACATGCATGCTTTGTGACACCAACACCTAGCTAATCTTACAGGCAGACCACACTGCTCCATAATTAGAGATCATCATCATCATCAGCCGGCTTCTAGATGATCTTGTAATTGGTCTCTCTTTGTGCTCAATTCATTTATATATATATAGCGTGTGGACCTACCTAACATACGTACGTACACGTAGTACTACATTCACATAATGCACCTGTACTATACTAGGGGTACTATATATATGTAAGTTGTCATGTAATGGAGTATACGATTTTTATTAATTGCATGCAATTGAATTGCACTCTACTTACGTACCCAGTACAGAAAATTTTTCTAGTATAGTAGCATTGTAGTACTGTACAAACAGGGGAGGTTAATTAATCAAAGTGGCCATGGTTAATTAACAGCCATTAATTAACTGTGATAATGTCAGGAGTTACACTGAGATGGAGAAGAGGTTCAAGGTGTGGGCATACAGGGAGGGCGAGCCGCCGGTCGTGCACAAGGCGGTCGACGCCGCCGCTGCCGGCGGCGGCGGCATTGAGGACCACCTCATCGCCGAGCTGGACGGCATCGCCGGCGGACGGCACCTGGCGCGCCACCCCGGCGAGGCGCACGCCTTCTTCCTCCCCATCAGCGTCGACAGCATCGCCGGCTACATCTACCGCCGCGACATGATCGACTTCTGGGACCCCCAGCTCCGGCTCGTCGCCGGCTACGTCGACGGCCTCGCCGCCAAGTACCCCTTCTGGAATCGCAGCCGCGGCGCCGATCACTTCCTCGTCTCCTGCCACGAATGGGTAAATAGTAAATACACTCTACTCTCCTAACTATTTTCGCAGAAATTTGAGTAAACCCGTTCGAATTAATTCTACGAAATTATGGAGGAATTAATTAATTCTCGCGTCTCAAATGGGCTCACTTGTACCAGTCAATCTTGCATTCAAACACAAACAGTCTAGCTTGTTAGTTCGTTAACTAGGCAGTTTGGTGATCAGTTGCTTTCAGGAGTTAAAATGTATAAACCGGCAAAAATTTAGTACTAGCAGTGATGCCACAACAGGTAACGAACGTATCATGTTTAGCTAAGACGTCTCTGTCTCATGCATGCAGAGAGACTATAGCTAATTAGGGAGACATGGCGACATATGAACAGGATGTAACCATTTGATCGTGACACGAATCAAATATATAATGCTGTTTTTTTTTGTGTGTGTAAGGGAAAATTGAACTTGACACGGTCGCTGCGACATGTGTGCGTGCGTGTAGGCCCCGATCCTGTCCGCCGCCAAGGCGGAGCTGCGCGGCAACGCCATCCGCGTCATGTGCGACGCCGACATGTCGGACGGCTTCGACCCCGCCACGGACGTCGCGCTGCCGCCGGTGGTCGCCCGCGTGCCGGCGCCTCCGCGGGGCCGCAGGGCGTCGGAACGCACGGTGCTCGCGTTCTTCGCCGGAGGCGGCGTCGCGCGCGGCGGCGGCGCCGTGCGGGAGGCGCTGCTTGCGCGGTGGGAGGGGCGGGACGACCGGGTGCTGGTGTACGGTCGCCTCCCGGCGGGGGTGGACCACGGCGAGCTCATGCGCAGGGCGCGGTTCTGCCTGTGCCCGTGCGGCGGCAACGAGGGCGCGGCCGCGGCGAGCCGCCGCGTCGTGGAGGCAATCACCGCCGGGTGCGTGCCGGTGCTCGTCACCGCCGACAACGACAGCTACTCGCCGCCGTTCAGCGACGTGCTGGACTGGCCACGGTTCTCCGTCGCCGTCCCCGCGGAACGCGTCGACGCGATCAAGGACATCGTCGCCGGCGTCTCGGACCGCCACTACGCCGTGCTCCGCCGCCGCGTGCGGCGCGTCCGGCGCCACTTCCGGCTGAACCGGCCGGCCAAGCGGTTCGACGTGGTCAACATGGTCATCCACTCCATCTGGCTCCGCCGCCTCAACCTCAGCCTCCCCTACTGAATTACAGAATGAACAAAACAAAAAAAAAAGTTAATTAGGTCCCTGTTTGTAACGCGAGAAAATTTCACAATCCTACAAAAAATTGAACTGTTCGATAGAACTTGTGTGTTCCAAACGAGACCGGCCAGTGTGACCTAGTCATGATGGATCTGACCAGACTAGCTAAGCTAACCAAAGTGTGCAGTACAACACTGTACACTGCATGTCTGCACATATAGATATAGGTTGTGTTCGAATGTGCAAATTCCTAATCCTCGTTCCTTGTTTTTTTACGCACACCTACTGAACTGTTGAACGATATTTTTTTTCAAAACTTTTTTCTATACAAAGTTATTTAAAAAATTATATCAATCCATGTTTAAAGTTTTTTAAGCTAATATTTAATTAATTATGTATTAATAAGTCTATTTGTTTTACTTACATAGGGAAGAAGTTTATGCCACTATGGCTGCGTTCTAATCTTCTAAAACAGTGAAGATAAAAAATAAACTTTCGTGGCACGCTTTTCAAACTTCCAAACGGTGCGTTTCGTGCGAAAAATTTTAATATGAAAGTTGCTCTAAAATGTTAGATTAATCCATTTTTCAAGTTTGTAATAATTAAAACTTAATTAATCGCACGTTATTGTCATCTCGTTTTGCGTAAAACACTTTATCTTCATCTTTATCTTTATCTTCAGAACTTTCAAACACCACCTATATGTCTGCATACATAGACATATGGTGGTAGTGTATGCAATGCAGAAAGTCTAATTAATTCAAGGGAATGTTTCTCATTTTTACATATCACTGAAAAAATCATAAAAAATCTAAAAAAATAATAAGATAAATTAATATTATGTGATATATCACTTTATAAACATATAAATTTAATCTCATCCTACATAAATATAAAAAAATTGATTACGAATGATGGCATGGCATGCATAAAACGATCGAGGTGCTTCCCTCAAGGTAAAAAAAAAAAATTCTACCTCCACACAAGAACATAATGTACCAATGCAATGCAATGTGCAGTAAGGTTAGATGAGATATGGTCAAGATTAGCTGCACGTACGTACTTTTGCAGATCTATGGATCACGGCCGGGAGAAGCACCGGAGTTAACTCCGGTGGCCCAGGCCGAGTATCAATACTCCATCTGCCCATTTCTACCGTGTTCTTCTACGTGCAAACAAACAAAAAGCAATGGCAATGACAATGGTGGTAGAAGAAAAAAAGGAAGCGGTTTCAATTCAATGCTCCCCTATCTTCAAACTGAAAAGATACACACACAGAGATCAAATCAGATCAGATCAGATCGATGGGTCGATGGATGGACTGAATTTATTGGTGGTTTCCTTGCAGTTATTTCTGCACCAAGGTTATTGAATGTGGGCATGTGAACTCACCGGCAAGCCTCGCCGGCGCCAGCTTGGCCGGCATCCAAGCCGATCCTTCTTGTACAATACTATAGTAGTCTTCCTCCTCAGCCTGTCCTCATCTCTGCACTTCTGCAGTAAATATGCATGGTTGGTTGCCATGGCTGCCATGGCTAGCTGTCCAGTGAAATTGCAAACTGAGGTAGCAGACGTTTTTTTTTTCTCGGATAGTTTATCATTCTGCATTTTTTAACATAAAACTTGTTACCTTCAAATACTAAATACTTTGAGGTATCAAAATTTTTAATGTAAAATTTAGATAACTTAAAATATTTTTTCAAAAACAGTAAAATTTCTCTCTTTTTATTACACCTCAGTGCGGTTGCGGTCCAGCTGATGATCCGTATGGCACGGCGTCTGCACTGTAGAGTTCACTCTACATGGTGGCATGGTATCATGCTGCTTTGTGTGGCACGACCAGAGTTGCGCTCGAGCTGTCAACACAGTCGTCCATGTACGTCCAGCTCTGTACGCTTTTAGTACGCTACACTAATGATTCGTATGTACATGTTGATTTAAAAGTAATAATGTCAAACAGGAATTGGTACTAATTGCTTCTAAGCTTGAAGTTTTAATCCTCTTCTTGTTACAGACAGTGTGACGCAGCTAGCGGCGTCGTAAGGCCCACAAGATGATACAATAACTATAGGAAAATATCTTTCATTAAAATTTTACTAATGTTATTTCATATATAAATATATTATTCTTTTCGGTTATTCATGAGTTAAGCTTTTGTTGTTCCGTATAGCACGGGCATCTGCACTATAGAGTACGTTTTGCATGGTGGCCATGGATAACATTTTCTATATATGGCCGCGACTTTTGGCTTATAAGTCCTAAAGAAAGACTTTCGTCTTATAGGCTAAATATGTATGAATGTAAAATTTTGAAACTTAAATTTAGATTAATCTTAAAGAAAAATCATTTTTCATTTTTAGTGTTAGCTTTTAAACTGTTAAGAGTAGAAAACATTTTTGCTTGGGATAAGCCTATTTCTCCATTCAACTAGCTATAATGTTTGTCTAAAAAACACCCATTAACCTCAATTTTTCATGTTTTTTGAAAGTATACTTTGCATGGTGGCAGGCAGTGGTCGTCGTATCATGCGGCTATGTGTGTGGCACGACATGGTTGCACTCGACCTGTCAACATGGTCGCCTATGTACTCATCCAGCTCTGTACGTCCTTAGAACACCGCACTAATTTATCCATATGTGCCAAGACGCCAAGTTGATAATGTCAAAAGTAATAATGTCAAATAGGAATTGGTACTTGCTTTTGAGCTTGTGAAAATTTTGATCCTTTCTTGAGTTTAGAGTTTAGGTCACAGACAATGACGCATGCAGCTAGCGACGTCGTATAGTTTGGAAGAGATTATTGGCATCGACAGATAGAATATGTATATGCACTTAGATCTTATTCGGTTAGTCCCCAAGATAAAAGGATTGAAGGAGATTGAGGAGGATTAATTCCACACCATAATAGGTGCAGAATAAATCCCTTTCATGAAAGGAATTAATGGATATAGAAAGGCCAGATTTTTATTCATTATCTTAAGAAAAAGGGTATGTGAGTTTTAGAACTTAAAGTTCAGATTAATCCAAAATGTTCTTTTTTCATCGTTTTCTATTTTTCAGTACTAGAGAGTAGAGGTGTCAAGATCTTATCCTAAAATCTTGGTTTGTTTATTTATTTATTTTGCTCATCAACGTAGCTCAATCAATTAGGCAGAGCTGAACTGGCCAGTAACTGGTACAGCTGGAATTGCCGTATAGCGGGATCGGTTAGGAAAGTGATTACCATGATCTGGAAGGGTATTTTAAATGAAAATTATATTTGTGTTTTAAGTTTAAAGTCTAGCGGCTTTAATTTCCCTATAGGGTAATGTAAACCTGCCGATTCAAACGTTGTGGACTTGTGGCTCCGTCAAAGCAGAGACAATGGAGTACTGCAAAGCTCTAGTCAATTGGAACCCAAAACCTGATTAATTGCTATACCCATTATTTAAGTCGTACTTTTTGATCACTGTTGCTGCTTCCCAACCGTTTAGGGAAGTCGAGCTTCTAGAACGTGTGGCACGTCTTAAAATTTTTTTGATGTCTAGTCGACAATGTTGAGCATGTCTTCGATTTATAGTTGGAATGACAAGGATGCATCGATGAATCCTTGTATGTCGTTTCAGAAAGAAGAGGCAATCAATTTCTAGTTGAAGGTCTTCTTTTTTTTTTCTTCTCTCTCAACCATGCACAATGTTTTGTGCTTCAATATATTAATTGTTTGTTTTATGCTCGAATTAAGTGTTCTTCTCAATCGCAGATGGAAGTCACAAATATAATCGCACCAATCATGGGTAATTCATCATTTCGATGAGAAGAACAATGGAATCTCATGACTTGATTAGGTAGCACCAAGGTTTTAAAAAAATGTGATTGGTTTTTAAACATAACAGAGGTTTTGTGCTAGCTGAAGATCACATGCTGCTTGATAAATCGGTCGAACTTAAACTAAAATTTATTTATTTATTGATAAAATTCGGTCCAATTTTACCGATGTTTAGAAACCTTTCAGGAGTGTTTTTTTTTTGTTTTTTGACAGTTCAGTTATAAATATATACCTTGGCTACCCCCAAAAACAACCTTGGCTAGCACACTATCATATCCGTTAAATAAATTGTATATTCAAAATTAAATGAAAAAATAATCATAGAGATAGGTGTCGCACGTATACGTACGTATGAACGAGTGCTCGACATGTATATGAGTATTTGCATTTGCACCGTGTTTTGCAAAAAAAAAAATAACATGACTATTTCTCGACTTGGCAACCAATATATATGAGCAGATCAAGCAGCAGTAGGTACACTTAATCCTGGATAAAAGAAGAGAAAAAAAAGAGATCACTAGTAAAACCAAAAAAAAAAAGAAATCAAAGAGAAGAAGATATCAAGAGAACACTATTAAGTAAAAATTTAAGACATCATCTGCATATCCATCCGTCCATCCATCCGTCATCCAACGGACAGCAGCTACCGAGTATTTATATCGCGGGCCATAATTAACGCCTACTTAATTAGGCTGACGCGGCGGCGCCGCCGCCGCGGCGCTCGACGAGGGCGGCGCGGAGCGGGTTCTTCATGACGACGGTGAAGGCGAACGTCTCGGTGGGGTCGGGGGGCCCCTCGCCGGCGGGCGGGACCCAGCGGAACTCGCGGACCATGTTGGCGAGCATGAGCTGGATGTGGAGGACGCCGAGGGTGGCGGCGGGGCAGATCCGGCGGCCGGCGCCGAACGGCATCATGCGGAGCGCGCGTGTGCCGGTGATGTCGGTGTCGAAGCCCTCGCCGCCCTCGAGGAACCTCTCGGGCCGCCACGCCTCCGGGTCCGGCCATGTCGCCGGGTTCTCCGTCACCCACGCCGTGTAGAACTCCACGCTGGCGTCCGCCGGCACCCGGTACCCGCCAAGCTCCGTGTCCCTCGTCGCCGCGTGAGACAGCACGAAGTGGCTCGGCGGGTGTCGCCGGAATGTCTCCTTCACCACCGCCTGCACATGCACACGCCGGCGAGGCGGCGAATCCATCCATCTCGGTTAGCAATTCAAATCGCCCAATTCCCTATCACCCATGTCTTCTTCTTCTTTTTTTTTTTTCATTTTTTTTCCTTCTGAATACTATGAAATGAAGCTAAGTTTAGTTATCAGCAATTAATACTACATGTTAATGGTAGATGGGGAAATTTTTTATATTTTCTCAATCCAATCTCGGTTAGCAATTAAAATCCCCAAATCCCCATCACCCATGTATTTTTTTAAAAAAAGTTTTTTTTTCTTCTGGTTATACTATGAAAATGAACTAAGTTTAGTTAGCAGCAATTTTTTATATTGTCTCAATCCAATCTCGGTTAATTAGCTCCTCAATCCCCATCACCCATGTCTTTTTTTTAAAAAAATGTTTTTAATTCTTCTGATTATACTACGAAATGTTAATTACCAGCAATTAATACTAAATGTTGTTGGTAGATGGGGATTTTTTATACTGTTTAATCCATGGGATGCATGGGATGTTTGTCTGCACGAACAATATGATGGGGACTTATCAGGAATTTTGCAAAAATTAATGGTGTACATTAAATGAGCAACCCCAATACAGTACAGTGCGTATAATTTTTCAGCTAAACAGAGGAACAAATGAAAGCTCTTGTTTTCTCAGAACACAAGTAACATGTCCTTTTCATGGCATAAAAGTCACACGTTTGCTTGTAGAAAATATCATTTGCATAGCGGCAGCTTGTTAGTGCCAGATAAGTGCCTTAATTCCGTGGTGAACTTAATTAGTAGCCGCGATCTTGGTTTGCAGCTCGGAATCCAGCTCAAGAACAAATGAAATTAAACATGGTACTTAATTACTACTGATCAATTGACAGTGACACTCCTTTTAGTTGTGACAAGTTTGTTTGGTAGCTGATCGGTCTTCCAATGATTGACAGCGAGAACAATTGTCCATTTGACTCCTAGTGTGAGTCCCACTAACCTTTTTACTAAAATTTTACCTGATTCTTCTGTTTTTTTAAATAAACCTCAGCTCATTCAAATTATCAAGAAAACATGTTTCAATTTGTTCATGAACAGTGCATTATGATTTTTAGGTGAAAACAGTCAAAATAGTCAGATAAAGTTTGGTAGTACAGTAATATGCAGCTACAATTAAGTAGTGGATTAAGTAGTAATAAACAAGAAGTAGAAGTAATAATAATAATTTGGTTGATTAATTAATAAATAATTACCTGCAAGTAGGGCATGGTCTCGACGTCGGCCTCGGTGATGCGCGCGGTGGTGCCGACCTTGGAGACGACCTCGCCGTAGAGCTTGTCCTGGACGGCGGCGTCGAGGACGAGGTGCATCATGGCCCACTCGAGCGCGGTGGCGCTGGTGTCGGTGCCGGCGCTCATCACCTCGGAGCAGAGCGTCACCAGCTCGTCCTCGCCGAGCCTCTTCCCGCGCCCCGGCGGCTCGAGGTCGAACAGCGAGTCGACGTAGGCCTCGCCGGGCGCGCTCATCATCTCCACGCCGCCGACCACCATGTTGCCGTCGGCGTTCCTGTCGCCGCCGCCCTTGAGGAACTCGCGCCGCGCGCGCACCAGCGGCAGGAGGCAGTCGAGCTGGCGCCGCCGGAGGTTGCGCGCCTCGGTGAGCTGCTTCTTGAAGAGCGGCGTGAGGAGCGGGAGGAAGTCCGGGAGCTTGGGCATGGTCATCATCATCACGTCCTTGAGCACCTCCTCGATGTCGCGGATGAGCTCGTCGGGGATCTTGGCGCCGAAGCAGATGCAGATGAGGATGCTGCAGATGGAGAGGCGGCAGTTGGCCATCATCCTGACGGCGCCCGTGGCGGCGAACTCGGCGCGGAGTCGCCGGAGGTGGCTCCCGACGGCCCACTCGCGGATCCACGAGAACCCCTTCACCCGCGGCGGCGACACGATCTCGGCGACGAAGTTGCGGCGGAGCGCGCGCCAGAGGGGACCGTACGGAGCCGAGTTGACGGTGCACTTGCCGACGCTGAAGAGCAGCCGCGTCGGGCTGTCCTCCGGGCGGCTGGCGAACGCCGGGCCTTGCTTGACGAGCGCCTCGTGGATGAGCTCGGCGTCGGTGACGACGATGAGCGTGCGCTGCCCCATCCGCATGGTGAAGATTGGGCCGTACTTCTCGCGGAGGTCACGCACCACGTACATGAACGGCCGCCGCTGGAGGATCACCTGGAACAGGTTGCCGACCACCGGCCACCCCGGCGGCCCCGGCGGGAGGCCGTCGACGCCACCTGTCTTGGAGCACCGCCGCCACCACATCGCCGCCAGCACCGCCGCCGACACCACCAGCAGCACGTCGTTCATGTCCACCATCCTCGCCGCCGCCGTAGAACACTTATCACTCGATCTCTCCTCTCTCTTTCACCTCGTAGCTGGCTGGCTAGCTCGCCGGAGTGGAGGAAGAGCGGGTGGGTGGGAGAGATATATAGCGTCGGAGGCATCTACACAGTGGCGGAGTAAATGCGAGCCATCTACCATCTGAAAGGGAGCCATGAATGCTCCAGTGTGACATTAATGCCGAGCTCGTGAAAGCTCAGCTATCTTCGATGGAGTGGAGCGAGCTTGCCCTAACCCTAGCCGTGGTAGTGGAAAATGGAAAGAAAAACCAGCAGCTGGCCCGTGATGAGCTAGCCTGGCCATGGCCATGGCCGCTGCTGGTTTTTTTCTTCACCTGTCAGCCATTTGCTTCCCGCGCTTTAATTCAGCGCGCCAGTGCGTTCGGTTGGGACGACGACCACACACTCATTACCCTAGTACTCTGCTGACGCGTTTGTAGAGTACTTGTTCCGTTTCATAAAAAACAAATTTAATATAAAATATAAAATAAATTTAATGTAAGATGTGACATATCTTAATATTACGAATTTATTGTTTTAAGATATATCACATACTGTATTTTATTGGTTTTTTTAATGGGACGGAAGGAGTAGCAAAATGGCGGCTACACGGTTTTTCGTTTATACACAATAGTGTATATTACCCGCTAAATTAAGTGTTTCGGGCTCGTTTGGAACGCAGGAATTTCACACAAAAATGTTCTGTTTTGATGATATTTGAAATCAAAAATTTTTCATACATTCTAAAATGGATAAAGGATCTTGAAAGCAAGAGTCATGAAGATGTTCTCTAAATATGGGTGGAACATAAGAAGAAGACTTGAAGCTTAGCTTGGTGTCTTGTATGGGTGCTGCTATCTTTTGGTTGTAAGATACCCTTTCTAATGTTTTCCGAGTCTAAGCGTTTTGTGGTGAACGGTTTTTGTGTTGGTGTGAGTCTAAGTACTCTTGTATCGTTTCAACTGTATACGTTCGGTTGGATGTAGAGGCTGGGTTTTATGAATCCATTGTCTGCGAGGATGTGGATTTTTATTCCTCGAGAGGATGTCTCTCTGTTGCTTGCATATTATCTAAATAGTTATCAAAAAACTTTTTAAAAAAATTGATAAGATAAATTAATATGATATATATCACTCCAAAAACATGCAAGGTCTAATTCGACTTCTACACGTTGCAACAAAAAGAATAAATTAAACTGAAAATAGTTATCGTACAATCGCAGTTATATTTGTTATTTTTGTTACAACTTGTAGAAGTTGAATTTTAGTTTACATGTTTGTGGAGTGATATATTTCATATTAATCTATCTTGCCAAATTTTTTTAGATTTTTTGATGATCATTTAGGTGACATGCATGAAACAAAGATATCTCGAGGATGAAAAAACTTTCCCACGTTGTGAGGGTATTACTAGTGTGTTGGGTTCACTGTGTTTTATCACTCACTGTCTCTTTAAGTTGACACAAAAGCGGAACCACTTCCCAACATTTCGGCGTTAGAGGCAGCGAGCGAAATCGGTTACTGAACACGCACACATACATACGCCGTCTTCTCGCCGTCGCTGTCCATGGCGATAAAAGCGATCGATCCATCTGCTAAATGAATCAAGAGCCTTCTGTTGCGATTTGATGGAGATGTGGGTACTTGAATGCCAAAGACAGTTCAGGAAAGAACTCGAACTCGTTCGTTAGTGGTAATAACAGCAATGGAGATATCAGATCGTATGAAACAGCTTAAAATTCAGAGTAGACTTCAGAGGAGTAGTAGACATACACATACTGACATATAAGTAGACAAGTCGCAGTACGAGTACTAGCAGGTTGCCACTGTAACTGTCCGGCTGCTGGTAGTTGAGTCACTTGAGTGCAAGGGGAACCGGAGTAACTTGCCTGTCCTTGGATCCAGCAGGCTTGACGACCGACCTGCAGCAATGCACAAAGTGCTAGTGGTGATCCTTGCCTTGTTCATGCTCACTGGTAGCTAGCTGGTGTGACTATTGCATTACCGAATTCAATCTCAATCAATTTGGAGATGAATTTTTTGTCTCCAACATTGACCCCATGAAGCGATTCTCTATAGGGTTCTATTCCCTCCATTCCATATTTTAAGTCATTTTAGTTTTATCGTAAGTCAAACTTATTAAATAAGTTCCATCGAGTGTATAGAAAAATTCACCAATGTTTAAACATCTAATTTTATTAAATTTCACCATAAAATATATCTTGATGGTACATTTATTTGTTATTGTATATGTTGATGTATTTTTAATATAAAATTAGTTAAAGCTAGAGAAATTTGACTTCGGATAAAATTGAAATGACTTGCAATATGAAACAAAAGAGTAGTACTTGTTTGTTTGGGAGTAGGGGTGTTAGTTATGCTAACAAGTAGTACTAGTATGCCGTGTTATCTGATTCAGGACCAGAAAGGTAGTGAGAATCATTATGGTTCTTGTGCCCACGCAAGACTGGCCAGATCTGGGTAAGTGACTACTCAGCTAGCCTGTTTCCCTTCCTGAAAGCTCAGCTCATAATTCAGGTTATTTTGCAGGTAATAAAGATTCAGAAAAAAAAATACAGTTGAATGACTCTCTTCTTGTCTTTTTAAGAAATGTTTCACATGATAGTATGGAGCTTGTAGTTCTTACTTTTGATCAAAAATATCTAATGCCAGTGAGGCAATTCAGTAATTCACAAATTGATGGTGTCAAAGATCACAGTTTAAGCAACAGGGAAGTCATATATGTGCTTCAGAGAAGCACCTAAACAAATACACTTTTCACAGTTTCTGCCATTCCCAAATGGGAAAATTGCTGAACACATTAAGAGTATATATGAGACATAATTCGAGTAATCCTGAGAAAAATGGATTTCTAGATTCTACATGTATATTGCTGTTATCTACTTTAGTGTGTTTTTCATTTTTGTGATGTCCAGAACGAAGGAAGGACTGAACCTGAAAGAATCTTCTACGGTTAAGCCACTGACTGCGCATCTGAAGATCCAACACCCTGATTATCTTTCTCACTTGGTTTCCGCTTCATCGATCTCCTGACCTCTTCTTCCTTTTTGTCAACAAACTGCATCAGTTCTTTGAAGCTACCAAGACGCTTTGGCTTCCTCCGCTGCATTTCAGCAACGGCTTCAGCTGCGATCTCGGCGGTGCCAGCACCATTGTCTTTGGGCTCATCAGGTTCTTCAGAACCTGAGTACTTGTAATATTGCCAGCAGACTCTTGCAAAGAACATCACAAGAGCGAATACACATATCAGAGCACACATAAGAAAGAGGCCCCAAAAACTTCTGAGGCCAAGCCTGGTTGCTCCCATTTCACTGTCATCAGAGCTGCAGCTCGACCGCGAGAACCACTCGTCGTGTATTCTTTGTAGCTGACCACTCTCTGAAAGTTGAAGGATTGCAGTTGACATGTCTGCAGCAAGAGGAGAATCTCTCTGGAATGCCTGCAGAGGAAAACACCAAAGCAAATTAAATTGTTCCATCCACCATACAGGACATGGGGATTATGCTTAGTTCAGAGTTTAGATGCAAGGGCAGGAGTGCCCAGGAAAGGTGAATGAGAACATAAATAATGATGAAGGATAGTGAACATACGAATCCCCATCCTTCCTTTGTGAATTCCTGTCCTACAATTCTGAAATTACAGTGGTATGACAGGAAGATCTCGGTATACGGCATCTCATCAATAATTGCAGCAACACCACCATCTTTGGGTCCACGATTAAGGGCATTGGCGTACTCGTCGATTGTGTTTAGCGGTACTAACCGAGATTCAGGAACATTGAGCTCTTCAATCAGGTAATTTCTAGTAAACTTTCCAGCCTGGTATCCAATAGGTAAAGCACTTGCAAGCAAACTGTCAAGCCCAGTTATTCCAGTTGCGAGCTGTTGGACTGTGAGGATCGACGTCAGACTAGCAGTATAACTTGAATTGATGATCAGCACGACAAATAACCATATGATCAGCACAAACCGCCCAAGCGCACTTACAGTGTTCTGTCCTGAAGTGAGTTAGATGATATATAAGTCCATTGAAATGGGAAAAGAACATGGAATAGTTCAACATAATGTCATAGGATGCATCTAATGGACTTACTGTGTGCAAAGAACATTGTTGAGAAACTAAACCTGAAAGGGAAGAAGAAAATAATCTGTTACTTTCTTGCTATTACTATTTACACAAATGAACAAGATAAAAATATTAAACTATTTGTTGCTCACAGATAAAAAATAACTAATAAAGATGGTTTTTGCTTCCATTGAATATGGTTTCACAAATGCTCCCAGTCTCTGACTTCTGGTTCCAGAAAGATATGCTGACCTATGATATAACCACATTCTTTTCTTTTTAACAAAAATTTAAACACATCCTTAAGAGGAGCAACGGAAACGTACCAAAATATTGTTATCACCTGCCGTCTTGGAGAGCCTCGAAACTCCTCATTGGTCCGATGTTCAAGAATCCAAACAACTATTCCGACAAAAATAAAAAGAACACCTGTTACACACCACATTTCTAATGTGAAGGGTTTAAGGAAAGCCCATGCACTTGAACTTGCTTCTTTCACAGGCGCTACTATCACAAGCCCTGACTCAATATAAGGCTGTGTGAATTCTGCAATCTTTGTTCTGTTTCTCACAATAGCAAAGTCGCCAACAGCAGCATCAAGGGACTACAAGAAAATAAATAAAGATCAGAGAATAAAAGCAAACTTTTCGAAGAAGAAAGAGCAAAGACCAAGGACATACGTTGGCAGCAACCATGTTAATAATATCATCATAGTTAGGATTCTTTGAACCATCCCCAATTACTATGAATTGGCAAGGAACTGGATATGGAAGCAGTTTAATTGCTGCGTTGAATATCTCAATGCAGTACCCAGTCACATTATCAGGGCCAGTGTCACGTGACACTAACTCCTTAAAGCTTGGTTTATTTGGTACACCAACTCTCAGGGGCTGCCCATTGTTTGGGAAAACCCAGCCCTTAGGTTTAGAAGCAGAGTCACCCGGCCATACCACATTCTTAAGCCGCTGCGCATTCGTAGATGTATTTGGTGGCTTCTCATATAAAATTTCAGGAGCAGCAACAGAAAGTCCAGAATAATTAGACCAATAGCCAATCAAACGGGACGCAGAACCACCGATATTAAGGATATCATATGCCGGGAGTACCAAATTGCGGTCTGAATCAAACTGGACCCGGCCTGTTAGGCCGGTAAAGTTTGTGAGGAGAAGTTGCTGTAGCAACTGCTCACCACTATCAAATAACTTGAGAGTTGAGAGACGCAGTGTGCTGTTCATTGAATCATGCAACCTTGGATCTGCAGAGAAATTTATCTGCTCCCCACTATCGAGAAGTTGATCGATAGCACGGGCAACAATCCAAACTGAGTCATAAGCATAAAAACCATATGAGTTCAAGCCAGAAGCAATGCTCCTATTACGAGCTACATTGTTCCATTTAGATATGAACTCCCTCTTGGTTTCAGAATCGGGAAAGTGCTGACGAAGAACAATTAATCCTTGCATATAGCTCATGGTTTTAAGATCTCCAGACCTGGAGGAGTCCAGGACAGCAGCTAGCCAATCGGTTACTATCCAGACATAGCCACTGTCCATCATCCGGAGCTTGTTAGCTATAGAAAATATTCTCATCCCTGCGTCAGGATTGACGTGCACAACAAACACCCTTGATTCCATCATGTTTGCTCTAAACAATACATCATGGATTGTAGCTGCATTTGAATTTGGAGGAATTGCTGCTTTATATGAAATTCTTGACCGACTTAATGCAAGTGCATCACTAAGGGCTGACACCGCACCTCTTCCATAATCATCATCAACAAAAATAGCAGTGACCTCTTTCCATTGATAGTAGTCAACAATGCTAGCAATGGCATGCATTTGGAAGTAGTCACTCATGGTACTCCTTAAAAAGTAAGGATACTCTGATGCAGAAAGTGTTGGATCAGTCGCTGCGAACGATAAAAGAGGAACATGTAGCTCATTAACAACATGTGAAATAACATGGCCTATTCCAGAGGATTGCGGACCAATGACAGCAACCACGTTTTTCTCCATTAACTGCAATGCTGTAACAAAATAATGCTTTATGAATCAGTTCATGCACAATTCAAGTGATTATCGGCTATAATTGACAAACTGAAGCTGAATTTGTATGTAAAGAAAGAACTGGCAACAGTTTCATTCTGCTCACAGAGTATAAGATGCTACTATTGATTTGTATCATGCAAATATTTTTGTCTAAAAGCAATAGGTACAGCAGTTATGGTTCAAACATATGGCTACTGGTGGCATGTGTCGGCAACAGCAGTTAGTTATGCTGTTGCCGACACATGCCACAAAAAGAAAAAAGAATGTGGCATGAGAATAAAGAAAAGAATTGGGTGCTCTTTAATATGTGTTTCTTGCGTCTTAAGGAACAGAAGCAATCTCATGAGTTATGGCATTTGCGATGTCATTGTACCAGTATGCTTTTTGTCTGTTCTCCTTTCATTGCCAGGACAATCAGGTTAGTGCAATTCTTAAGAAAGGACAATGCCATCAAAAGTTCAACAAAACAGTTGTTTCAAATATCTCCATCTAAAGCATTATTGAAGAATCATGCAAAACGCGTGCAAGGAATTTATTGTATTAAATTAGAGGTTAAACGAAGCTTGACCAAGTTATATACTATGACATCAAAGTGCAAATCATGCACCACAGCTGAATTCTTTTTGTCCTAGTCACTAGTCAACATTTAGTTCCTCTGAATTTGTTGTGCCCAACAACAGAAGTGAATATATAAAAAGGAAAGACAATGACAGCATAACTAAATTATCTACAAGTGAAATGAAATAACCAATCTGATTACTTTAAAACGAATCGAATGGAACAAGTTTCTTCATACATGTGACCAAAGGCCAAGTACTGCACAATATGTTATCAAAAGCAACTAGGCAATGCTAATAAATCAACTCCAACGTGTAAGTTCTCACGTTTAGTAGCAAGTAGCAACTACCTTTGATTTTATAAAAGGGCTTGCTGATTGCAGTTGCAATAATTTACAACCACCACCATACCAGGAACAGTATGGTGGTCAGATTGTGCTTCCCTCATTTCCCCCACTCTCAGTGAGTCTTATGCTAAAGTTGCTAAAGGGCAAAGGGGACTAAATAGATGAACTAGTACATAAACAAGATTGAAACAGCAACTTCCCAAATCAGTTTTCTTGGGCCACAGCAACTCACTCCTCACTTCACTTGTATGCAAATTGCAACTAATGAATTAAGCTAGAAGTTTCTAATTGGAACTAGCTAGCTGGAAATTGGGAGATAAGAGAAGCACAAGACCAATCCAATCAAATTATAATAAGGTCAGTGGAGAACTAATCAGTTCACTCAAAATTTGAGTCCATGAAAATCAGAAGGTCCAATCCAATCAAAATCATTGCTTTTTTTCACAGAATTCCGCATTACAGGTCCTATCATTCTCACATGAGCATATGTTATACAAATCAAATCAAGAAGCGATGAACTCATGAACTGACCTTCGATGGTTCCAAGAAACCCGCTGCAGTTGGTGTCCTGGGAGATCAAGTTGAGCGTGGTCCCGGCCAGCACGGTACGGTCGGCGTTGACGTCGTCGACGGCGAGCTCGATGGCAAGCCCCGCCGCGCGCCCAATCACCGAGTCATAGGTGTAGAGCGCGCCGATTGACACCTCGCTTGGCCGCTCCCCCGCCCCCGCCGCCGCCACCGCCAGCCACAGCACCACAACCGCCGCCGCCGCCGCGCCGCCCATTGCCCCTGGTCGTCGCCGCACTAGAGTGACCCCCTCCAAGAACGAAATCTCGGCGCCGCTCGCATCGATTCTTGGCCGCAATTTCGCCTCCGGGGGGAATCCAAGAAAGCGGGGGAAACGCAATTTCAGTCCCTGGATCGAAGCTACAGTGCTCGCATCATCATCATCAGTTCACCACAACCAGAGATGATTCTGAGGTGGGCGTGCGAGGAGGAGGAAGAAGAGGCCGAGCTGAGCTCTCTCCTCTCGTCTCCCTGCGCAGAATGCTGGGGCGAATTGACAAGTACACCTACTGCTACGGCAAGTCTCAAGGGGTGTACTGCGACAGCAGCAGCAGCAGCAGCGCGCGTGTGTGCATGTGTGCATCACCATTGTCACACACTCACGCACATGAGGAGAGAGAAAGTGAGAGCGATGGAGAGAGAGGGGGGGGGGGAGAGGAGGAGAGGGGACAGGGCACTGTGGCGATGGAGACGGGAGCAAGGGAGGAATTTTTTGCGTGGCCATGGCGTTCGTGGTGAGAGCATGGGCGAAACCGAAAAAAAAAAGAGAGATTTTTCGTGCGGCCATGGATGGGGTGATCCGAGCCGTACGTGTAGCCGTTGCAGGGAAAGGATCTTGACCGTCGGATGATCACTCCGGCTGATCTCGGCCGTCCAACCTGACACTTGTAGGAACAAGGTGCAGTTATGAAGAGCTGATGGATAAGGGATGCGACTGAGTTAGCGACAATTATTCGATAACACAAACGAATACATTAAATATTAGAAACTTTTCTAACAAATGCCGATGAAAATATTTTTTTGGCAAATCGTATTGTTTTTTTACATAATGAAAATGATTTACATCT
Organism: Oryza officinalis; assembly: GCA_008326285.1. Taxonomy (NCBI): domain Eukaryota; kingdom Viridiplantae; phylum Streptophyta; class Magnoliopsida; order Poales; family Poaceae; genus Oryza; species Oryza officinalis. Next base: position 45,147,448 of record BDMV01000006.1, on the reverse strand, counting down.
CCGACCTTCATCAATAGGCACATAGCTAATGAGTCAAGAAAGTAAAAAAACTTGATGTTATGGGATAGGGTTTGTGGGAAAGTAAAAAAACTTGATGTTATGGGATGTTATGGGACAAACCCCATCTCCTCTTCTAATGATATCCAAACAAAATATCGAATAGAAAATACATAGAATCTATAACGATATTCTATAGAAATTATGTCAGTGGGATAAAAGACACCTGGCTACCGATTTCAAGAGTGTAGTTCCACTGCGTATAGTATCTCGCTCCTCCTGTGAAAGCATCAAGGACCAAGAATAGTGCCAACTGAAAAATGTGAAGATAATCTGCATGGGATTAGAAAATTTCTTGTTATTGAAAACTATATCATTCCGACAACGCTAAAATATCTAACATAAGACACTAGTTTCAAATAAAATCAGCTTATTTAGGATCTTAAAAGCGCTCACACGATAACCCGTAATCCATAAGTCAAAATAAAACGATAGCTTTTTAGTTCTTGAATGGAAAAAAATTACCAAACTTTAATACTCCATCCATTCTATATAGTGGCTTCTAACATTCAAAATGTTTCTTCAAATATAATTTATATATATATATATAGTCTTTATAATCAATTACAATCTTCACTTATTTAATTTCACCTATTTCTTTTTATATCATGTCTAACCTCAAAAGTTCTTAATATTTTTAGACGGATATACGGAGTAGTACGTACAAGTAGTGTGTCATGTTGAGCATAAAAAAAAAGGAAGTGGAACAGGTATTACGTGCCAAAATGAAATACCCCTTTATTTCGATCTCTTCCTTTATTCCATTTTTCTGCTACTGTTCACATTTTGTCCGCTACAAAAAAGCCTAATACCGGCAGTGCATCGTGGCCCCCCATATAAAGAGAGCTGGACATAGATAGGATTGGATTGCATCAGTGCAAACTTTTTCTATCGTGTACATCACGCTGCTCTTTCTCTGAAATGAAGCAGGGATGCAAGAAAGATCGGTTAGCTTGTTGCATACTCGGGACATCCTGATTTTGGACCATGCTTTTGGCATTTATGAGAGAGAATTATACCTTAATTGCAACAGCACCATGGAGAAAACGGTAAAGCTAGCAGCAAACAGCCATCTCTTTCCAGGAGAGCTCCTTGTCAGGAAGCCATCTTTTGGTTTCACCCTCTTGTCCGTCCTTGCAAGTCGTCATACAGCAACATCGATTATTCGATTGCAAAGTTCTCTCTTCGTTTTAAAATATATATAAAGATTTCTGTACATTTACATATTTAGATATATTTTAAAAGATATATAAAAATTCTTATATTTAATATAAAACGAATGGAGTAATATCCGTGCAAACCTTTTTCTTCTAAACTTGAGGGCTTTTAGGGAGATAGTACTATAATTTAACCCGGGTAGCACGATCACTCAATCTCCTCGATTTATGTGATTACGTTGGAACATGTACGTAATGACAATTTAATAATTTGATTAGTATAATCACACGTGAACCCCGTTGATGACAGTTGGGCCATGAAAAATTCCGAATAGTTCACACTTGCCATGTGTTTGATTTTGGAATATCTTGAAATGGGTCGGCACTATCTCTGTCTTTGGATAGAACGATATTAATTAGTTGTTTGGTTGAAGAAAGATGAGATGATTCTATTTTTATTTTTTGTTTGGTTGAAGGAATAAAACAGGATTAGGTTAAAGGTATTTCATCGAGCACATCGTGAGCGCTGTGTGTCACCATGAGCACGAAGCGTCACTGTGCATCACCGTGCAGCTAGCAGCCAATGCCTGCCGCCGACGATGCATCATGCCGCGATGCAACGCATGGATGTTGTTGTCTCCAAGGTTCCCTTTATCTTTTTAGGGCGGTTACCGTACCCCTGCGGTACGACGGTTACCGCACGGTAACCGCGGTAACCGTCAAAAACTACGATAAATTTGATTTTAAAAATTTGAATTCAAAAAAAAAGAAACCGCGGTATAAATCATGGTTACCGCGCGGTTTGGAGCGGTAACCGCGCGTTACAGCAACCCGAAAACGTTAAAGGCGACTACGGTAACCGTAAGATACCGCGCGATAATCACTTCAAACCGTGCGATTACTAGCCCAAATCGTGCGGTAACCGAGGAAGGAGATATTTTCTCCTCGGTTGGGTCTTAATGGGCCGCATGTACAGTACATGATTAGGCCATTGAATTTTTTTCTTTTTTCTATTTCCTAATAGACTTTCGGTTTTGTCCTTAAATTTGAATTTATATTATTTTTTTCAAGAAATTTCTTCACCATAATACACTACAAATCAAGCACCACCTTCAGTATTTTTTCTGATTTTTTTTGAATTTTTGAATTCGGCCAAAATTTATCAAACCGTACCGCACAGTACAGGTTACTGGACCCTGGCGGTAAGACCGATAACTGTGCGGTTACCTGCGGTATCGTCAACCCTGGTTGTCTCTCATAGTCTGATGAAAACAAAGGGAAGTAGCAAAGCGACACAGTAGTCTGCCGCGTGCCGCTGTCGCGTGCTGCGCCTGCTGCGAGCTCCGCCGCCAGCACTGCAGCTGCATGCGGCCGTGAGCTTCGCCGCCGCCGCATGTTGCCACCGTTGCGAGCTCTGCTGCCTCTGCGTGCCACCGCGAGCTCCGTCAAGAGCGTCGTCGCCGCTGCGCTGCCCCTGTTCCTTCCATGAGCTCCGTATGGGATGTGCACCATTATCAAGAGCGCGCACGGGAGGGAGAAAACACGACCAAGGAAGGTGGGTTTTTTCGGTCCGTCAGATTTTGGCGGATGAACTCGTCTTGTCTCGGATCTGAAGAGAATATTCTCATCTGGGATCAACTCATCTCATACATACCTACAATCAAACAGGCTAAAAAATGAGATCGTCTATTCTAGACCTATTCCATCCCACAAAACAAACACAACCTACAACACCCTTTACATACTTATTTTTAGTGTCCTTTTTCACTTCTACTCATGGCCTCGAAATGGAACGACCCACAAGGCCCATCAAGAAAGCCCAGCTGCATAGCTAGTAGGCTTCATTAGCTATATTTTTCTTCAAACTTATACTACCACGATCTCAGAATACAAACATTTTAGGGTTGGACACGATTATTAAGAAAATAGGTACAATTAAATGGAGGAAGGTTGTAGTTGAATGAGAAGTGAAGATAAATGAAAAAATGAAATGGTAAAAGATTGTGATTGGTTGAGAAAAGAATGTTATGAAAAAGTTGTTATATTTTGAGATAAATTCTAAAGACTTAAAGTGTTATATCTTAGGATGGTGGAATTATTATGTTTCTAGGGAGCTAGTTTAACAAGACTTGACCCACATGGCAAACGCTTTGGTCACCGTCGCTCTGTCCCATAACATTAACTAGGGAATTACCCTGCGCAGTTTTGCGTAAAGCTAAATAATTCACGTAGAGTTAGATTTAATATATAACTAAAATTTTATTTCTATAAGTATCATCATGAAGAGAAGTTTTTTTATTTCATATGCAACTCTTAGCTTCTATTTTTATATGTATGGATTTTATATACAACTCTTAGATATTTTATATACAACTCTTAACTTCTATTTTTATATTTTTATAGATATAATTGTATTTTGTATACAACTATAACAATTAATATATACCGTTATAATCCAGACCCATTATAATCTAATGGTTAAGATCTTTTTTCTTTTTTCTGATTAATGTGAAAATTTCTAGTCTCTGGAGTGAATGTGGTGGCTTCTTTAAAGATTGTCTTAATAATATAATATAACTAGCAAAAATGCATGTGTGTTGTAACAAGTGAAGATAATTTTCACGATTGATAAAAATTCTACCAACTTAAACGACAAACCGAAACAAGACAAACAAAATAATGGCAAAAAAAGGTCATAACTGATATATAGCATTGAATTCGGTTGCGCTCGTTTCATGTGTCATCACACGAAGAATCCTTTATGTATATCTTTTCATAGCTTCACAAATTGATTAAGTGGCTAGTTCATAAGTTGACACATGTGTATTATGCTATACCTCATCGATCAAAAATTGAAATTTTGGTTATTCAATTAGTAAAAGTTTATAACTATAGATAAAAAACATTTGCAAAGTAACAAACTTACCGCATACACACCTGAAGCGATGATAACCTCAAAAGAAAAATATTTATGAGAAGACAAATTTAGAAGAGAAAAAAAAGAAAAAAAGAGAAGGTTCTACCTATATTTATGGTGCAACAAATTTTACCAAAAAATAGTCAAATGTAAATTACATACACTTACACTGTAACTACATTTATAATTACATTGTGATTTTTGAAAAATACATTTTAAAATTTTAAAATTACATTGTAATTTTAATACTTACATTATAATTATGCTAATATTCACTGTATATTAAGGTGCCGGGCTACGAATTATTAATTATTAACGTTGGTTATATATCAAAATAGCGTTTACTAAGAAGCAAAGAGAAAAAAAGAGAGTAAGAAGCGAAGGGATACAGATGTCTGTGATGACGATATACGAACGTACGGATACAAGCCCATCAGATGGCTGGTCCTAGATCTGACTGAAATCAGTTATGAATTATGGCAATAGATTTTTATCAATACTGAAAAAGAAAATAAGAAGAAAAGAGAGAAGATTGGAAGGAGAGGGAGAGGATCAGGATGATCAGGAGAAAGAAAAGGAGAAAAAGAAAAAAAGAGAGAAAAAGACGTCGATCGGGGGAGGGCGTGCGCGGCTTCGAGTGGAGACGCACGGGACGAGACGACGAGATAGTGTGGGCGGTGAGCCGATTGGGTTGGGTTGGGTTGGGCTGAGAGAAGGAGGGGGCGAGGGAGAGTGAGGGTTTGGGCTGGGAGGGGGTGTTTAGTAGTTATTTTAGACTCACGTCGAATTGGATACAGACGACGTACAATCAATTAAAAACCAACTCAAACATGGATGACTGTTAACATCAGATTTTCGTAATCTACTCGGAGAATAAAGAGAAAACCGACGCAGAGAAGAAGGAGTGATTCGAGTCGAATCGGTTGTGTTATCGGACCAAGCCGGAGTCGGACCAAGTTCCGTATCGGACTCAGCGATGCATCGGACCAGGTGGAGCACTAACAGAGGGACCGTATCGGCCGATGAGGGTTCAATGCGGCCATCGGCCGATGGAAGCAGGAAGCTGATGGAGGCAGCGTGGACTCGGTTTGGACTTGAGTTAAGCTTCAAAGGAGGTTGCCAAATAGAGATAAGGTCCGGTTTTAGGCAATTGTATCTCTTAATTAGGAAGTTAAATTAGATTCGATCTGATCTATGGCAAGAGTCCGCCATAAGGACTTGTTTGTTAGTTAAAGATAAAATCGTGTCCTACATGGACAATATTGTAAATCACGGGTATAAATATCCCGGTAGTCTGTATGTAGAAACTCTCTCTCAATTCAACAATCAAACACAATACAGTTCAATCTACTTTCGGCGCATCGCCACCCTCGCAAGAGGTTGATTTCCGGCGAGTTCTTGCTTCCCCAGAGCAGAGGTAAGAACTCGTACCCGACGATCTACGTCGTCGGGGCTAGCGTGTCGTTTTAGACACGTTAAGCCCTGGTGACGTGATCGTCGTTTATCATGTCTTGGATGATCTTGATATGGCGTCCCAATTCTACCTCGCCAGCGGTAAACTCGTTTTAGGGTTTGTTGCCGACGATGTTCGAATTAGTCTGCTTATCTACATCCTTCAAAGCATCTACCATCCCCAAAAGCAATCGACGACTTGATTTTCTTTGTGTTAGTTCTCGATTCACACTTTGAGTTGTTATCGATCTTAGTCATGTTTCGAGATCTAACTCAAAGTCTGTTTTCGATCATAATTAAGGATAGTGCCGGGGTTTCAGCCGGTCTTATCTAATACATGTGATTACTTTATGTTTTTATATGTATTTGCCACTTATATGAGTAGATCGACAGATATAAATGTATTTGTCACAGATTGTTCTCAGGATTTCTCTGTGATCAGTATATAAAATATCGGCCGATCGGTTCGTATAGGTTTACACTAGAGTATTAGCTAGTGCATATACTTCTCATATCCCTCATCGGCCGATGTCATTAAATTGACATCAACATGTTGATGAAGGCTGATGAGGGTAGATCTATATATTAATCTTACTTCATTATAACCTCAAGTAGGCCGATACAGTTTTGCCCTATCGGCTGGGCCCTCACGGTGCGACATCGGCCCACTGGCCGATCGGCCATCGTTTGCTAATATGGTTTACTTGTTTATTCTTGTTGATTGCAGATCAAATCAACTGGCACGCCTTAAACGCACCTAGGCAAGCCATTGGACTTGCACTGGAGTTAAGCAGATCTCCCAGGCCGCCGTGGTAACGTGGAACCCGCTTTGACGCGTGGGCGGGTCGAAATTCTGCGCCAAGAATGACGTACCAAAATTCCGACAGAAATATTTTTAATTTTTAATTTTTATAGTAGTAGAGATAGAGATAAATAGATGTTGATGCGATTATGTTGGACGATGAATGTGATGGTGACACGATGGAAAAAATTAGAGGAAGTGAGTACTAACAACAAGAAAATCAGGAAGTTCCTAAAGGGAATTGCAGTGGGATTGAGAATGTGCGGCAAATGTGCGGTGCTTTACTTGCAACCAAATGGGGCACTACGCCAGGTAGTGTCCTCAGAATTAGGGAAACTCCAACTCAGGACGATCCAATGCTAGCTCCGCCAGGACCCCAGCTCCTGCTCAGTCCCGTCCCGTCACTCAGGCAAGTGGTCATGGTTCCCATGCTTCCAACAACTTTGGACGAGGCTGAGTGAACCACATTCAAGCTGAACCCACTCGAGAGGCACCCGATGTAGTGATGGGTATATTCTCTGTCAACTCCATACCTGCACTTATTCTGTTTGATTCAGGAGCTTCCCATTTATTCATATCGCAAGCTTTTTGTGAAAAGAAATGGTTGAAAAACTCAAAAATTGCAAGTACAAATGATAGTACCCTCCCCTGGAAGAGATATAAGGACATATAAACTATGCTCCAAGGTCAGCCTAAAAATTGAAGGGGGTTAGCTTTGCAGCCAAACCCATAGTCCTAGTTTCCTACAATTTGGACATCATCCTAGGGATGGATTGGTTGGCTAAACACAAAGGACAAATAGATTGTGCTGAAAGAACCATCACTCTATGAGGACCCGGAGGAAAGCAAGTGTGTTTCACCCCTTTCTCTTCCAAAAATTGATCAACTCTAAACAGCCTGCAAGCCACTCCTTTGGAAATGGTACCCATAGTCAGCGAGTACCTTGATGTGTTCCCAGAAGAACTACCGGGCATGCCTCTAGATTGGGAGATCGAGTTTTCCATAGAACTCGCCCCTGGCACTACTCCTATTGCCAAAGACTTTACAGAATGACCACCAATGAGTTGGCAGAAGTTAAGAAACAAATTGAAGAATTACAAGGTAAGTGTTATGTGCGAGCCAGCTCATCCCGTTGGGGAGCCCCTATGCTCTTGGTTAAGAAAAAGAATGGCTCGGAGAGAATGGTGGTTGACTATAGAGCCCTGAATGAGGTAACCATAAAAAACAAGTACCCGTTGCCTCGGATTGATGATCTGTTTGATCAGTTGGAAGGACCAAAAGTTTTCTCCAAAATCAACTTACGATCTGGATATCATCAACTGAAAATCAGTCCAAAAGACATTCCCAAGACCGCCTTCTCAACACGGTATGGTCTGTACGAGTACACAGTAATGTCCTTTGAACTCACCAATGCTCCAGCTTTCTTCATGAACTTATTGAACAAAGTCCTTATGGACTACCTAGACAAGTTCGTCGTGGTCTTTATCGCTGATATTTTAATATACTCAAGGACTGAGCAAGATCGTGCTGACCATCTAAGGATTGTGGTGGAAAAGCTGAGGGAACATCAGCTCTTTGCCAAGTTTTCGAAGTGTGAATTCTTGCTGGACAAAGTAGCCTTCCTTGGTCACGTCATCTCCACCGAAGGTGTCGAAGTGGATCCCAGCAAGGTTGGATCCGTTCTTGCTTGGAACTCACCCAAGAGTGTGTCTGAAATCCGCAGTTTCCTTAGCTTAGCTGGTTACTACCGGAGGTTCATCGAAGGGTTCTCCAAGCTAGCCAGGCCAATGACCTAGCTACTAAAGAAAGAAAAGAAGTTCGTATGGTCAGAAGCATGTGAGCACAGCTTCCAAGAGCTAAAGAAAAGATTGACAACCGCTCTAGTTCTCACTCTACCAGACATCCGACAGAATTTTGAGATCTTCTGTGATTCATCGAGGCAAGGTCTAGGATGTGTCCTAATGCAAGATCGAAAGGTGGTGGCCTATGCTTCAAGACAGCTTTGGCCCCATGAAGTCAACTATCCCACGCACGACCTAGAACTGGCAGCAGTGGTTCATGCCCTAAAGATCTGGTGACATTACCTGATTGGAAACCGATGTGAGGTTTACACTGATCACAAGAGCCTCAAATACATCTTCACTCAGAACAAATTGAACATGAGACAAAGGAGATGGTTAGAATTAATCAAGGATTATGATCTTGGTATCCATTACCATCCCGGGAAAGAAAATGTGGTTGCCGATACGTTAAGTCGCAAGACCTACTGCACTGTCACCCTAGTTTGGCTGACCCAAGATAATCTGTTTCAAGAACTCGAGAAGTTGAAACTAGCCATGGTCCAGTTTGGAACCCTCGCCAATCTTACAATGCAACCCACCCTAGAAGCTCAAATTCGAGAGGCACAGAAAGAAGATGAAAACATAAAGGAGTTAAAGGAAAAGATCCATAAGAAAAGAGTCAACGGATTTACCATCGACGAACAAGGCACTGTTTGGTTCGGGTCCCGCATCTGCGTGCCTGTCAAAAAGGAGTTAAGAGACCTCATTCTGAGAGAAACCCATGAGTCTGCTCACTCCATCCATCCTAGAAGTACCAAAATGTACCAAGACATCAAAGAATATTTCTGGTGGGCAGGGATGAAGCGAGATGTTGCAGAATATATGGCCCTATGCGACATATGCCAAAGAGTGAAGGCAGAACATCAGAAACCATCCAGTTTGTTACAACCTCTCCAAGTCCCCGAGTGGAAATGGGAAGAGATCGGTATGGATTTCATCACTGGTTTACCAAGAATCCCTAGTGGGTATGATTCCATCTGGGTGATCGTGGACCGCCTAACCAAAGCAGCCCATTTTGTACCCATGAAGACCAGCTATGATGGAAAGAAGCTGGCAGATCTATATATGACCCACGTGGTTTGCAGATACGGTTGTCCAAAGAAGATCGTGTCAGATCGAGGCACTCAGTTTACCTCAAGGTTCTGGCAGCAGTTGCACGAGGCAATGGGAACCAATTTGAATTTCAGCACCGCTTATTATCCGCAGACGGATAGTCAGACATAACGAGTTAACCAGGTCCTAGAAGACATGCTTCATGCGTGTGCCTTAGATTTCGAAGGCATATGGGATCGTTGTCTACCCTAAGCTAAGTTTTCGTACAACAACAGTTACCAGTCCAGCATTCAGATGTCTCCGAATGAGGCTTTGCTTGGACGAAAGTGTCGTACCCCGCTGTGCTGGAATGAGGTAGGCAAAGCTCTAGTGTTTGGTCTTGATGTGCTGAAGGCAGCAGAAGAACAAGTCAAGTTGATGCATGACCGTTTGAAAGCAGCACAGACCCGGCAGAAAAACTATGCAGATAACCGAAGGCGTGATCTCGAATTTGTGGTGGGGGATCACGTATACCTACGGGTGTCTCCACTCTATGGTCTGAAGAGGTTTGGGATGTCTGGCAAGTTAGCTCCTCGCTATATCGGCCCCTACCTCATCATCGCTAGACGTGGCGAAGTTGCCTATCAGCTTGAATTGCTTGAGGGACCTGCAGATGTGCACAATGTGTTTCATGTGTCTCTGTTGAAGAAGTCTTCGTGTGCCAGAGAAACAGGATCCCTTAGGAGACATCGAACTAGAAAAGAATCTGACCTACAAGGAAAGACCGATCAGAGTTCTCGAAGAGGTAGAACGTCAGATGCGAAGGAAGACCATCAAATTCTACATGGTTCAATGGAGTAACCACTCAGAGGATGATGCAACCTGGGAATGAGAAGATCATCTCTGTGCCGAATTTTCGGAGCTGCTCCCTTAGGTGCTGAATCTCGGGGCCGAGATTCTTGTTAGGGGGGTCGGTTTGTAACGCCCGTTCTGTCGTGGCGTTAGCGGGAAAACCTAATTTAATAAAAACCTTATTTGTAAAAGATGTTCTTCGGTCTCGTTCTCTCTCTCGCTGCTCCCTGCTCCAATCCCGGAGAATCGCGAAATCGGAATTTGAATCCAAGCCCTTCTCCTTCCAAAATTGAAATCCTCTGGCAAAGTCTAAATTTCATCCCTCTTGGCCGTTAGGCCATTTCTCCCTTGCCGACCAATTCTTTTCCTCGGCCTGTTTCCTCCCGACGCGCGCCGCACGTGCTGAGGGAAAGAGATAGGCGTCGCTCTCTCTTTTTGGTCTCTTTCTCCTTGTTGCTCTCGTTCTCTCTCTCACCGTCGCCGCGCCTCCGTGGATGCTACCCATTGGCTCTCACGCGCCCGCATGTTGTGGCTGACCGGGAGGATGCCGACGCCACCTCCTCTGACCGCCGCTTGCCCCAGCGACCGCCCTGTCGCCGCTCCGCGCCGAACCACCCACCATCATCATCACCGGCGTCATCCGCTGGCCCCGCCGCTTTTTTCGCTGCTTGCTGCCAAACCGAGGGAGAGCAGCAGCCTCCTCTCTCTCTCTCTCTCCCGTACTCCTTTTTCCCAAATCAGCATGGAGACCACGCCCTTTTCTTCCCTTCTTTTTCCTTTTTCCTCGACCACCGCCGGCATCACGGCTGCCACCGTCTTGGCTGCTAGCGCCGGAGAGCGCCAGTTCTCCGCTCGCTTCCACTGCCTTCGTGCTCCACCACCTTTGCCGCCCTATAAAGCTCGCGCCACTTCCTCGTTCGGCCGCCATCATTTCACTGTCGAACACCTCCTCCAAAGTCACCGTCCGCCACCTTCCCCCCGTCTTCGTGCGTGCTGGTGAAGCCGGCATGGTCACGGACGCATGAAGAGGACTCCAGGCGCCGTCTTCTTCCCCTTCCTTGGCCCGAGGCCGAGACGATCATGTCTCGTGCCCTCCGCCACTCTTCACGGTGCCCTCCCATCACGGTACTCCCTCCGTTCCTCTCCTGCTCGTCCTCTATCCCTGGGTGTTAGTTAGTTCGTCGATGCTTCCCCGTGCGCGTAGACACCCGTTTGATTCGCCGCTATCGCCGCCATAGCTCGTCGGCCGTGCCTTGCTCAGTAACGGAGGTTCGTCGCTGTCACCATCGTTCCCTAGCAAAGCTTGTCGTCTCCCGTCGCCCGAAATGGCTTTGTGTGATCGTGTAGATGCTACATCTCCGGCGAATCGGCCTCTAGCCACTCCGGCAAGGTTCCCCTCTTTCGCCGCCGCCGACGTGCACTGCCGCGATTCGCTGTCGTCGTCCATCCTTGGTGAATCCGAGCCATTGGCTCGTCTCCCCTCGTGTCACGCTTCACTCCGATGTCCTCTCCCCTCCTTGTTACTTGCCCCGCACCGTCTCGGAGCCGTCGCCGCCGCCCGCCGTCGGATGCTGACGCTACCTTCCTTCTCCTCCCACCGTCTGATGTGGTCGCCACGTAGGCGCTGCGTCACTATCGCTGTGTCCCCTCCATGTGTGCGGTCCACAGAGAGCCGTGAGGCTGCGTGTGGGCCCGCCGTGCACGAGTCCACCCGGCGCATCAATCCCGCACCGGTCCACCAAACCCTAGTCTCCCTCCCTCTATGCACCTAGTCCCCGTGAACCATCTCGTCGACAGATGGGCCCTATGCGGTGGACCGACGTCCACCGGCCTGCCTCGCGCACGCGCCTTTGTGCCGCGTCCCTGTCTGGCCCACCCGGCCTTCTATCCTCACGCCCACCTCGCTTGGGCCGCGCCCTATGTGCCAGCCTATTCGGCCTCAGCCTCCGCAGTCACGTCACACAACGTGGGCCACGCCTCGCCGCTGGCCCAATTGCTCCTGCGCGTGCCCCGCTTGCCTGTGGGTCGCCTTTGCTCGCGCCCTGGCCCACTTCGCTCGGCCGCGCCTTGCGCCCGGCCTAAAAGTTCAAATGGCGTCCTTACTTCAATTTTCTTTTTCGAGGGATTTAATAATTTTCTTTTTCCTTTAGATAGAAAATCATTAAATCTTAGAAAATCCATATCTCTTCAACCGTCCATCGGATTGACTGCGTTTAACTCCCAAAATCCCTCAAAAATCGAGATCTATCTAATGACATGCTTAAAGGTCATTAATAGGGCTTTCCTTTGACCGTTTTGTTGAGTTGACTCATTTCATGTGTAGCTTCGGAGCCCGAAGACTCGCAGTGCACGGATTTCGAGGAGGAAGCTCAAGATCTCGAGCAAGGCAAGTCACCTTTGAGCAATTGAGCCCATAATTTAAAATTAAGTAATTCTTTTCACAAACCATGCATCTCTAGGTTACACTTAACTTGTTGGCCATGGTTTGCAATATAGCTGCAGGCCTTACCTATAATTGTTGCAATTGACTTCCTTGACTATTGAGTTACCTAAAAACTTTCCTTGTCGCCTGTTATGTTGAGTCTCGATATTCCTGCCCTCGGGTATAAGTGTCGTTGGCTCTTCTCAAATTTAAAATGATCAACTGGGTAAAGCTTGGGTTTACAAAATCATTGAAAAACCCGACACCTGAGTCGGTGCCTTGAAAATAAAATGAGTTTCCAAAACTCGCGGTGCAGGAGACGTACTGGAGGTACGGTTTTCTCATTCTCGCCTTAAAGACCGATTCCTTCGGAATTTCATCCAAACATAACAAGTGCGACCACATGGGTGAAATGGAACACCCTTGGCTGAGTAACTAGCTAGGCCAGGGAAGCCTTGATGCCAAGGGACAAGTGGATTCGTCGGGGTGGTGTCGGGGAGGACCCCTAGGCTTCCTGGCACAGTATGGTCTGGGATCTGACCTGGTGTTGGTCCGTGGGACCCCTCTCATTGGCACAAGGTGACCCTGAGTCGGCTTTCAAAATGTCTTGTCGTGAAAACCTCAAAGTCGCCAGACGTGGCTGTGCTGCATGGGCTGGGTGACCTGGGTTAGTAATGTCGTGTGGGTAAAGTGTACCCCCTCTACAAAGATTAACGAACTATTCGAACAGCCATGCCCACGATCATGGACGGATGTGGGGTGATTCCTTAGCGTAGTTTTGCTTGACTACTGCTTTGTGAATTGCTATTGGTGTAAGGAAATCCTTTCAAATGCTTGTTTGGTGGCTGTCGAGAACAACGGGACTCGAGAAGTCCGTGTATCTGTTGGCAGGGAGTCACTCATGCAGATGCAATCAACAAATACATTTCACTACTCTAGCCGGATGAGACACACTTTCTCATTCATGTCGTTGATAAGCACTCACTTAGTTGATTTTAAAGGCTTTAAACAAAAACAGAATGTGAAAATAACTAGTCTTTCTTTGAAGCTTGCATTAAACACTTAATTCCCACGGCTTGCTGAGTACCCTCGTACTCACCCTTGCTCTACTTAAACAACTCCCCCTAGTCTTCGAAGAAAAGGAGATGGATCCAACCGATGAGGAGTTCTTCCAGGAGCAAGCAGGCTTTGAGCTGTAGCAAGGTTTTGGTTTAGTTTCCAAATCATGCTTGTGGCCTTGGGCTAGTATCCGCTTTCACCTTTTTGTATTGTAGTTGTGAACTCGGGGTCTGTCCGCAGTTCCAATAATGACTGTATCTCTACTCTTAATAAAGAGACCTCTGTCGCTGTGATATTCATTCTTCCTGTTGTACTAGCACTGTTTTCGGAACTGATACATGTTTACATGTTAATTTGGATCGCTTTACTCTGGTTCCCGTTTGGGACCAGTTTGGAATGTGACAAGGTGCCGGTTATGTGGTAAGAACTGATACTTATAAAACCGACACCTATATATGTTGTTGGGTATTGGTGCCGTTAAATTGGTACCGACTGAAAAACCGGCACCTATGATCGATTCCCAACCGCTACCAATAAGGGGTTTTGTAGTAGTGATGGGTTGTTTAGCATATAGGTTTTTGAAAGGTTTGAGTTTGTTTAGTACGTGGTTTTATGGTTGCTCGTGGTAAAAGTAGGAGGACGACTACATCTTTAAAGTAGCAGAGATGTGAATTATAAGCTACCCCTCTCCGTATATAGCTAAAACTAATAGTGCTTGGCTACTCAATGGCTTAATGGTTGTTGAACAACTCTTCCATGGTTCCATCATAAGCACACTGCATGTAGAGAGATGTGCATGCAGCATACTCAATTGGTGAATGACACACAAGATATGATTCTTTCTTTGTTGCCTCCTCTTTCTTGTTGTTGTCTTTGTCCTGCCATAGTTGGTTCGGCATGGGAAGTGTCGAGATGTGCCAAGATGGAACCGCGATGTTCGTTGGTGCGGAGAAAGATTGGAAGGTTTGGTATGCACGCGAGTTCTTATCTACACCGTGGCTTGGCACAGTGGCACTTCGCTTCTTTTAGCATCCCTTCCCCAGAGTTGCCATCCAATCATCCATGGCAGGATGGTGGCTTGGCAAAGGACAGAGGATAGCAGATATTAATTTGATGCACGCGGGATATCGATAGGTCGTTGTTCCTCAGTTATCGTCGAAGGAAGGCCCGCAAGAATAGGAATGCACTTTTGCTATGAATTTATACGTTTTACTAGAAATCATCAAGTAAGTGGTGGAATAAAAATCCCACGGATCAATAATAAATTCCCCAGTTTTCAGCTAGCATACAGTCAATAGAAAGTTTAATAGTAGTGCTAACTACTAGCTGTAATTAAGTTTATATTAAAGCTAACATGTATAATAGTTTGCATTCATATTTTTCATATCTTTTTTCTCTCACTTATGTATTTAGTGCATTTGTTTTGAAGCATGTGTAGAGCTAGCCTTGAATGAGAGCTAACACTTAACATTTATCTTTTTTTTCTCTTTTCTTCACATAAGATTATAGCTGATTTATAGTCTATTATTATCTTTGCTCTTAAGTGAGTCCAGTCTTGCTATCTTGATTCCTAGACCTGCCTCTTTATTCCTACATTTTTCCCCCCTAAATTTGCTCCCTTTCTTTTGCTCTCTTGTCCAACTCTCTAGAGTCCTCGAACCACTATGAATTGTCCATCTTTGCAATATTGTTGTTGAATCTCATTATAAACCAAAACTATCAACTACAAGAGCAAGGCAGCAAGGTAGAGACAAGACGATGACTATTAACTACAATTACAGGATAGACTTGTCCTTGAAGTTTGCAAAGCTGCGTTCATGGAGTTCAAATATTTGTTCGATCTGTCGATTCGTTCTAGAGATTCGTGGGAGCTCGGTGTTCTAGCTTTGAGATGTGATGTGAACTAGTTTAATTTCCATCTCGGCAGCACTTGATCCACGTTTGCTTCTAGTGACGAAAATCTACCGATAAGTGATAGTTGAATACTTACTAGATTCTACTTGTGTGTTCACTAAAGATTAACTGTCACCACTTGGCTGACCAATTCTCCGCATTCAAATCAAACTATCATTAATTGTTGCTCAGAACTATGGCAAGCATGTTTTGGAGCTTTTCCTCTACTCAAGTGTGTAACAGGGAAAAAGTTGACTACAAAAAAGCAATATTAACACAGAAAAAAAATGTCCTTGGTAACGTATAAACCCTACCTTATTTATTGACTATTTCTTTTTCATTAAGGACCATCCTTTTTTAAAAAAAATGATGTTTTTTAATAAAATATATAATGGAATAAATATCCCAGCTGCCTTTTCATATACATGATCTTACTAGTCTCAACTTTATTTTCATTCACAGCTTAACTAGTAACCATAATGGTGCGATAACTATCTGTGTACCATAAATTAGAGAGTCGTATGTGCCAAAACATGTGACTTCTCTTCACTCTCCTCTGCTCTCGATCATGTTTACTCCCATTATGTTAAAGCCTGAGCCACACCCAACTAATTCGTATAATGACATGTGAATTCCATTGATGATAATTTAGGCATGAGATATTCGAAAAATTTGAAAATATATGTTTTTTTTATTGAATTCGCAATAAAATACTGGTTTAGGAGCAATTGCAGAAATAAACCGTCGTCGCATTGTAGACTAGCGAGAGTGTCGTGGCCAGCGGTCTCGCGAGGTGGTGGAGCAAAGTTGAGAGCGGTCTCGCTCTTCAAATACGCGATAGGGGTTTCGGCCGGACGAGATCGGGGGAAGAGTGGTGTCGTGTGGGTAGGGGGGATGCGTCGGAGTGCGCCTGCAGTCTTGCGATGTGGAGAAACGATAGTGCCACGGTCTCGCTCGTCCGATCCACGAGATCGCGGGGCCCGTCGCTCTGCAGCCTCGCTTTCTGGGGTTGGGAGAGCGTCAACAATAGGACGTCTCAGGAGAATTATTTTGAAAATATACTTGGCCTCGTGCGATGAGTACGCGAGACCGTGACTTCCCATCCCTAACTACGATTAACTAGCGTCATTAGCAATTAATTAATTATTGTTATTTCTTTAATTAAAATCATTAGTAATTAATTAATAACTAATTGGGATGATTAATAACTCATTAGGAATTATTGATTAGCCATATCGCTGGTTGGGAAAGAGATACCGCAGGGTCTCGCACCCTGGCTCCGTGAGACCGTGGGGGGTCCCGCGACCCGCGCTGTATATAAAATTGCATCCCGATATTTCTTGAAAAAAGTAAACAGTATATTTTTAAATTCAATTCGAACGATCAGAATGACTGTTGTGCGAATGTTTTCGTATATAAAATAATTTTGTATGCACGTGTAGTCATAGTTATAATTTTTACTTAGTGAGTTATTTTATCATATAATAAAATGGTGTATTTTGTTATATAATCGGACGCGGTCCTCATGCACCTGCCGCTCTCACGTGACCAAAATGCGAAGACCACGGGCTTGGCGCAGGACCCACAGCCGCTCTCGCTTGCCCATTAGGCGAGACCGAGGTTGGCGCGCTGCATCGGACCGACAGCGCTCTCGCGCGTCCATTGCACGATACCACAGGCCCACTGCATCGCGCACCGCTCTCGTAACCCCAATACGCGAGACCGCAGGCTCACTATGGGACATGTCGCTCTCGTGTGCCCAATACGTGAGACCGTTGTTGGCTTCGCCTCATCATAACGCGAGACTGTGGTCCCATTGTGGTCCTCCGCCACGTGCCGCTCTCGCTCGACCGAAAAGCAAGACTGAAGTCGGTGTCCCATGCCAAATTGCAAGTCCGCGGGTCCATCATCTTGCGTGATGCTATCGTCACGCTCTCGCTTTGTGGACAAGCGATACCGTGGTAGTTTCACGGTACCAGCGTGCGAATCTCGGTATCGCACTGCTACTCCATGATACCGATGGAATATTTCTGCCAAACAAATTTCAACCGGTATATTTCGGAGAAAAAATTCGATGAACAGTATTTTTCTAATTTTTTTTCTTAGGAGATATGAAGGCACAAGTATGTACTCGCTAAGGCAATGACACAGAGACCATAGCCATGGTTCGTTTGCTTTCATCACGAGTATGTCTATCAGGGTAATGCTCAAAGCCTCAAAATGCTGGAAGCTCGAAGGACTACAGATGATGAAGTGAAATATATGCAGAAATGTATATGTTGACATGAGATTGATCTGTTGGTGACCAATGCAGCGCTTTAATTAGCTTTATCTTGTGCTTACGTTTTGCAACAAAAAAATAATCCTCAGATTTGTCATTTTCGTCTTATGCAATGGTCATGAAATATTTATGTTTAGAGGTTTTCTTCAAGCTTGAAGGGAGGTATATACCTTCTCATAATTTGATATGTAAAAAACTAAATGGGTTTAACTGATTAGAAAGGAGGTTTATGACAAGCACCGGCAAGACTTTTATAGGTGCTGTGAGGTACATAGAGGTATATATGCCTCATAGTGTTAATCTGAAGGTATATACCTCTTAAGTAGCAAAAATATCAATACCTCTGAAAAATATAAGAAAATATCACAAATATTTATAAAGATAAGTTTTTAATCCTATTTCAACATGTAAGATTAATTTTGATATCTCTTTTTATTTTTATTGAGAGGTATATTTCAAGTATGGGAGGTATATACCTCTTTGAGGATGAGAGAAATCTTGTTTAGAGGTTTATGACAAGATATAGAGTAAATTGCACCAGCGGTTCTTGAACTTGTAAGCAGGTTTTACCTAGGTTCATGAACTTGCAAAGCGTGCATCGAGACCCGTAAACTTGGTTTATTGTATCATCCCGGTTCAAAGCCTCGTTTGACTCTAGTCTTGCCTAAATGACATGCCATGCGAACGATAACATGACAAAAGTATTATTATCACAATATCAAATATATGTTATAATTTCGAATACAAAATTGATGGTCAGAAACATTTCCCTCGCGTCGCTCTCGCGCGGGCGGCTCGAGGACGAAACCCTAGCCGCCCGCGCCGCCACCCCCCTCACCCCTCCTCGCTACCTCGCTGCCGCCAGAAAATCGAGTGGACAGCCGGAAGGTGGCGGCGGGGACAAGAACCCGACGAGGCTTCATCCTCGGCGCGGGAGGACAGAGCGATGCATGCCAGAAGCAGAGACCGGTGGCCAGAGGTGAAAAGGCACGGGGGATCTAGCCCCCCGTGGCCATATCGGGAGAGGACGACACCGATGGCGCCGCATCGGGCCGAAGGAGGCGGAGGCCACAACGGTAGAGGAACTTGCGACGAGGACGGCCTCGAAGGAGGCATGGGGTGGCGATGGATCTTACCAGGAGCGACGAGAAGCCACTGCGGTCGATGGCTGTGAGCGATGGGGCGACAACGGCAAGGCTGGCCTGACCGGCGGCGACAGGAGGTCACATGGCGCCGGGTGGGGGGGAGAGGGCGCTGCTGGCGGCATCAAGAGACCAGCATAGCGTAGGCAATAGCAGTGGGGCGTCGGCATGGAGACGGTGACCATTGGGATTGGAGTGGCGAGGGTGACGGGAGGCCGTGGGCGGTGGCAGAGAGCTGGCGCGGATTTTGCCCGGGCGGCCAGTGGCGGCGGGGGAGACAAGGTGAGGTGACGGTGATGCGGGCAGTCGGTCTGAGATGGTGTGCCGCGGGTCGTCCGGCTGAGGCGGTGGCGACGGTGGTGTCATGAGGTGGGTGCTACAGGCCTGCGGCGGGCCTTGATCCAGACGCTTGTCTTCTTGTGGCGGCGCCTTGTCGTCACAAGATGGCCGCGTTGGTGGGCTAGTGCGAGGGAGAGAGATCCATTCTTCTCTCTCACCCTCTTCCTCTCCAACCCAACTGCGTGGATGGATTTGGAGCGTGTCGGTGGCCGAGCTCCTTGATGGCTGATCGGCGACGAGGCGCTAGCACGGTGACTGCGCGTCGAAGGTGTGCGAGTAGTGGGCTGTTGTTCCCGGCAAACGACCTCAACTTGGGAGGGCAGAAAGACCATGGGCGAAAGCCCAGCCTTCGGGCCAGCAACAATGACGTTTGCAGGCGTCGCTTTCCCCTTGAGGTGTTGTTGTGTAATCTCCTCTGATCTCCTTGATAGATTTTTTCAGGTGAAAACCATGGCCTGGCTTCCCAGGACGAGCGGCAGCGGCATTTTCGAGTGTTGTTTCTTTTTGGGAGGTGTCATCTAGAAGGTCATTTTCTTAGAGAAGTCGTGTTCATTTGCCCTTCAGTAACAGGATCTGTCTGTAGAGGTTGTTTTTCTTCTTCCTAACTATAGCCTTTCAGGGCTACAGACTTATAATTTTTTTCTCTATCAATAGAAACTATCAATAGAAACGTCGTACTATTTTGTATGGGTTGTTTAAAAAAAATGATGGTCAAAGATTCAAAATGTTGACCAAATTTTGTTGTAAATATCAAGTATTAATCAGTGGATGGAGTATATGATACGGATCAGTATCCTCAACGCTAGTACATAAAAACCGTTCACCCTTGCTATAGTAAAACGCGTATAGGCTGGTTCATTGCGTGTCTTTACTCCTCACAATTAACCTGCTGTCTTCTCTGCTCTGAACTTTCACTACGCTCTCTTCACAGTTCACACACAAATGGACACACCCTCTCCTGTTCTTGCCCTCACCTATCCCTTATTACAAGTCTCATTTTATTTTCTTATTTCCCCATCACTGCATGCTGAAAGTGCTAACAAGCTACTGGTTAGCTGTAAATTCAACTCGAGTCCTGAATAAGTTTTGGAGATATATATCTGAACTTCGAGTTGGATGTTGCTGACTGACCTTTTTCATCCCACAATAATTATAAGTAAACCTAGCCAATTTGGGTGATTCGCAGACATACCTTCACCAGCAGACGAGAAGATCAATCACAATTAATTAAGTTCACAACTCTTTCATTTTGTCAGTTCATTCGTTGGCCTAATTGTTGGTAACTAGCTCTGCATGGGATTGGGAGGTACCGGGACATGTAAGAATGCTGATTCGTTGGATTCCGCAAGTGCATGATGAAGAAGTGGTTCTGGGATTTCCTCTTTGTCACTGTATGCAGCACTGATGCAGAGATACGCTGTCAAAACCAGAGCATCTTGTAGAGTTGTTTCAGGAGATTAGCACCTTTGGGTGGCTGTGAAAATATCAATACCTACTTTAATTGTTTCTTGTAGCTGAGGCGCCAACATGTGTAGTAGCTGCTGCCTACAGGAAAGATGCAAGTAGATCGAGCATTTAGATGGAGACATTTAGATGAAGCTAAGCTAGTTTCTGAATAAGATGCAGACTTCTAGCACGATTTTTAAACTGTTAAACGATATATTACATACGAAAACTTTCTGTATAAAAGATAAATTTATTTTTCAAATTTAAATTAATTAAAACTTAATCATACGCAAATGACTTTTTTGTTTTTTGTACTCGTACTTGATCTTCGTCTTCATTGCCTTGCTAAACCTTGCACTTTTTCAGGCTGGGCAAGGTTTTTCCGAATACAAAATACAAGCCCGAACCTGGTCTGAGCATCGGGCCCGGCCTAGTAAAATCGGGCCGGGTAGCCATGAACAGGTCTAGCCTAAAGGCGTCGCGCGTCCACAAACTAGTGACAGATGACATTGGCTTCATGAAATTTAGGCGATTTAATCTGCATAATATGCTCATTGGCTCTATTTACAGCCTGAACAACAGTAACATGGCCCCTACATATAGCTCTTACATAGTACTAGTAGTACATTTTGTTGTGTGCCACAAATACATTGCTTGTATTCCTCCCATCTTCTCTCACTCTCACTACCCACACCTTTACTTCAGACATTTTATGCTTGAACTACCAGCATGTACAGGTAGAAAAGTACAGAACCATTCTCGGGTCCCTACCTGCATTTGCACCGCCTCGTCATCTGACCTCTTTATTTACACCTTCATATGTCTTCTTATCCATCCCGATATGCGGAATGCGTAAGGTAGAGACATGTGCATGCAGATCTTTGCCATGTCTTAATCACCTTCCTTCACTGTGGACTATTCCTATTTTTTCGTTTTGCTAGCAAGTCGATCGGTCTAGCCTTTGGTTGATTGGCATGGGAGACATTGGGAGATATGAGGGCTCTGTCTCTTTCCCATGGAGGAGAATCAAAGAAGACACTTGCTGTGATGTGTTTGATCTATGTAGTCATGGATTCAAAGGAGGAGGCTGAGTTAGTTTCTTAGCATAAAATGGATCGAAAGGAGGACGGTTTGCTTATGCACCTCATGGTTTCGATTCAACGGAGGAATGTATACAGATTATACCTAGAATTCATAGAAGACCCAAAAAAATTAGGGTGGGTTTGAGTACGAACGAAATGAATCCTTTTGAGATATGCGAAATCGTCATAGCATTTGGTCAGTGCTACTTGTGAACTATAACATTTCACCTTGATTATGCTTAAAAAAATACATAATGTTGTGCATACTTATCCAAATACCGGAACAACCTGACAATAACATTGATGTTTTTTTGGCAACCATTGATGGGTGATCTGCAAACACTTTGGAGTGAAGGTGTATAAACATGGGATGTATATGGGCACTATTTTGGTCTGCACTATTTTGTATGACAAGCATATGTATATATGGGAGTATGGGCCTATGGGCCTTTCTGTGGGATAAAAACCAACAAAAATTCGAAGCTTTAGATTAAAAAAAGTATCAAGATTTTATACTAAAAATTTCAATACCTCAAAATACTTAATGCATAAAAGTATCAAAATTTATAGAAAATATGATACATTTCGATACTTTCTTAAAAATAGTAAAATTATCCTTTAGATAAAGATGCTATGCGACTGGGTTAAGTTTTGAACAAAAAGTTAGCAAGTATAACCTTGACGTAGATTTGCACAAATGTCAGGCCATGCCAGGACTGCAAAAACTAGAGCCAAGATTAAACTACAGGACCGAGCCATGAAAAAAAAGAGAAGACCAAACCCTACCAAACGGACTTTTTCGGGTTGCACAGGATGTTTTTTGGGGGGTTTTCGGGTACAAAACACAAGACCGATCGAGCCTGGTCCGAGCATCGGGCCTAGCCTGATAAAATCGGGTCGAGTGGCCATGAACTGATCTAGCCTAAAGGCGTCGTGCGTCCACAAACTATGAGTGACTGATGGCATTGGCTTCCATGAAATTTAGGCAATTTAATCTGCATAATATGCTCATTAGCTATATTTATAGCCTATAAACAACAGTAACATAGCTCCTGCATCATATTCTTGAGAGAAATTTTATAATCCTTGAGAAAATACCTCTGGATACCTAAATTTTACACTAAATTTTTTTTATCTCGAGAAACTTAGAATTTGAAAGTAAAAATTTTACAATAAAAAATATGATACCTTCCAGTACCTTCTTAAAAATGATAAAATTATCATACTCTAAATAGTATTTAGAAGTATATTTTCGTTTGTGCCAAATACATTGCTTATATATCTCCCCTCTTCTCTCACTCTTACTACCCACAGCTTTACTTCAAAGATAATTTTACCATTTTTGACTTCGAGAGGGATCGCGTTTTTTTTTAAAAAAACTTGGTATCTTTAGATAATAGGGAAATAGGTCAGGCCTCTTGAGATATCAAAATTTTTAGCGTAAAATTTAGATATCTCGAGATATATTCTCAGTAAAATTTCTCTTACTTCAATCTTTTTAAGCTTGAACTATCAACCTGTACTACAGATAGAAAAGGTGCAAAACCATTTTCAGTCTGAGCTCCCCTGCCTGCATCTGCATTTGCACCGCCTCCTCATCTAGATCTCTTTATTTGAAACCGTCACATGTCTTGTTACCACTCTACCATATGCAGCTCAAAATTCATGTTAAGTTGTAGGAGAGATGTGCGTGCAGGTCTTTCCGATGTTTTGATCTCCTTTCTTCCGTGTGGACTATTCATATTTTTTTGGATTTGCTAGCATGTCAAGAGAAATTTTACGGTTCTTGAAAAAGTATTTCATGATATCTAAAATTTTACATTACAAATTTTGGTACTTTAATATATGTATCTAGTATATGAAAGTATCAAATTTCACGCTAAAAAATATGACAAGTGTAGTAAAAATTTTGACATGTAAATCCGTCTAGCCTGCTCTTCGGTTGGCATGGGAGACATTGGGAGATACGAGGGCGCTGCGTCTTTCTAATGGAGATGAATTGAACAATGCATTTGCTTCGAGTTGTTTCATCCGTGTAGTCATGGATTCAACTGAAGAAACCATATCAGACCAAAAAGGCCAAAAGCTTTCATGGTTGCAGCAACATTTATTGTAAAATATAAATCGAGAGTCTTTCATTTTAGTCATAACCAACGATGACATCAGATGACTTCAAGGATCTTACTTAACTATTTAACTGTAATACTAGTATATCAAGCAAGTAAAAAATATATTCCTACCACCTATGTTTCAAATAAAATTTTCTCTTATGCTCATCCAATCTACGATCCGTTTACACCGTTGTGTTCACAACAATTAAATCTTTATAACAAAATCTCACATGATTATATTTTAGATAAAAAATTATAAATTACTTTTATAATATATTTAAATTACTTCTTAGACATATAAAAGTAAATTTAATAAAGCCTAAAAGTAATTTACATATTATAGAAGTAACTTAAAAAAAACTTGTCATGACATTAAAAATAAATCTGTTGTGAGGGTAAAAACATAAGTCTATCTAAAATTAAATTTAATCAACATATTATAGAACTAACCAATAAAATAATTGTTCACTGAATTTCTAAAAATTAATTTATATATATGATAAAATTAACTTACATATATAATAAAAGTAATTTACAACATAAATATATTTTCATCATATAATATAATTATGTAAGATCTTGTTATAAAAATTTAATTGCAATGAATACAATGATCTAATCGGATTGTAAATCAGATAAATAATTTAAGACAAAATTTTATTTAAATTGTATATGTTAGAAAATAGATTAGGGTCTGTGACAAAAGTAACAGATAAAATTGAAAAAGTGAGACGTCTTGATTTAAAACTAACGCGCTACTGCAAGCTACCTAAACGCATCCTTTAAGTATTCCATGCATGCACAACTTCATATATGTTGAGATATAACGGGCATCAGAAGTGGAGAATGATCACCACGCGTGTAAACAAGAGGAAAAAAAATCGACTCCAAAGTCCAAACTATAGCAAATATTTTCGGAGAATTTTTCTTGCGTGATGGTTATAAAAAATTGTCTAAAATGTGTGCCGCTATAAAATGTTCACTGATCAAGGCGGTGCCCAAGAGGATTAGCTTGTCAAGTAACTAATTTTGAAGGCATCCATGACTTAAGCATACATGGACTTAATAATCTCAACTCTAATCTGCATATGCGCTCAGCTTGACCCTGCAGCCTGATCACAGGTTAATGAATCGGAAAGTCTTAATTCTGATCTTCACCTAATTAACCCAGCAAATGGAGTAGCTAGCACACAACCACATCGGCACGTGACGAATTTTTTTTCTTGAGACCTCATCTATACCGGGTATTAACATGCTGTGCCGGTTATAATTGACATCAGTGTCGGGTTGTAACACTATAAATGTTAAAAGTTTTGTGTCGGGTCAAAAACCGGCACTTATGTCAATTACAACCCCGGCTATGATGTAGTGTAGTAGTGACACCTCTCTGTCCTTATTACAAGTTTCATTTTTCTTTTCTAATTTTCTCATCTCTGCATGCTGCAAGTGCTAGGCTACTGGTTAGTTAGTTGTAAATCCAACTCGATCATGAATAAGTTTGGGAGCTAAATCTAAACTCCGTGATGGAGGTTTCTGACTGGCCTTTTTCATCAAACAATGATTGAAGTAAACTTAGCTAGCGAATAGAGAAGTAGATGCATCGATTTCAGGTTCGGGTGATCGGTAGATATATATCATCACCAGCAGATGACAAGATCAGTCACAATTAGTTCACAATGCAACTCTTTCCTTTTGCCAGTTCATTCGCTTGCCTAACTGTTGGTAACTAGCTCTGCATTGCATGGGATTGGGAGGTACTGGGACACGCTAAGATGCAAGTTCCTTAGCATCCTCAAGTGCATACTGAAGTACAAGTTCTGACGTCCTCTGGCAGTGTATGCAGCACTGATGCAGTGTAATTTTTTTTTTCTGAAGGAGAGGTGCTCATTTGCTCTTTCTGGTGCAATTTTTTTTTAATTGAGTGTACGCAATCAATTCTATGGTTTTCTGTTTCGGTGTTGGCAAGTTTCTAGTTTAGCTAGTTCTTTGCCTTTTGCTAGCTTTATGTTGTTTTGAGTGTTTAACATCTGGCGATGTGGTTAGATCTGTTTTAATCTGAGCAATACAGCATTAAATCGGGTGGTTAGAAAATCTGACTGTTTTTGGGGAAAAAATATGTCGACCTAAATTTTGCCATCCTAAACGTACTGGAGTTCTTTACCCTTGAAAGAATCTGAGATGATTATGAGTAACCGTTGACAGTGGCGGATGCAGGATTTTAGGGATGGAGGTACGAATTTAAAAAATCGCTCAATATAAATGATGAAGTCCTATGTAAAAAAGAACTACCATGAACATAATTAAAAGTAAAGTGATTTTAGTGTATAATAAATTACTAAAATTACAAAGTACTAAACAAAATTATAATTATAATTGATCAGAATTTATTTTTTGAAACAGGATATCATGTCTTTGTCGTGAACATGTAGAAAAAGTTGTTTTTCTTTAAGAATGTAACCAAACAATTATTCAAATATTTTTTATGTTCGTAATATTTCTTAATTTATTTGTATAGAATAATCAATTGCAATATTTGTGGTACAAAATTTAAATAGCCCATGGGCAAGTCGACAGAATTTTGAAGGTTCAACAAACTAATTTTTTCACCGATTTTGATTATATGAAGGCTCCACAAACAAAAATATTCATAATATATATAGCCTATGAATTTTTTATTGGCCAATAGTCATCACATCTAGCCATCGACAAGTATATAGCCTATGGAGTCGGGAGGGTTGAGGTATTAACTGGATTGGAATGTCAATTTAAATACAAATATAACCCTTTTGACCCAATTATTAGTGCACATATGTAATACACCATAATATATAGTGTTCTTTTTGCAAAAATTTTGGGGTACAGCTGTACCCCATGTCGCGTCCGCCCATGACCGACGACATTATCTTCAATGAAATTTAAGCAATTTAATTTGTAAATATGCTCATTATATATCTAAAACTCAACATATAAACATGTTACATCATCCATTAGCAATAATTATTTATAAAAAAAGCTTATAAAAACATGCAATATTATCTATAATTTATTAAATTTTACAAATCAACATTCAAACATATCCAATTATCACCTCTCACATCATTTTCATAATATTTCAACATATCTATCTATTATTTTTATAATACTTAACATATATGCATCCATATATTTTATATCAAAACATGTGGTATTATTTAATTTATTTCATGATTAGTTAAGTATTAACTATTATAAACTTAAAAACAGATTTATTTAATTTTTTAATCAACTTTTATATAGATTTTTTTAGAAAACATATTAAAAAAATGAGAAAGTTCAAGTTTAAAGTTGAAAAAAAGAACCGGGCCTAAATCTCTGTACCAACCTGCCAATAGAAGGAATTTTTTGCATTTTTAATTTTATTTATTTAAAGATTTGCAAAAATAATTTTTCGTTTCGAAATATTGCAGAAATAATCTCCTCTCGCCCTCCGGAAGGGCGAGTTCTAAAAATCGCCCTCCTAGAGGGTGATTTTTCCGACGTGGCAGACGGCCGTTGGGCGCCGTCTGCCGCGTCGTTGCAATTTTGCAAAAAAGTCCCTTGCCACCCTCGGCAAGGGCGTTTTTTCACTGTTCCGCAGGGGGCCGCTTGCAAAAGGGCGGTCGCCCTGGCAATTTTGCAGGCAGCCTCCTTGCCGCCCTTACAGAGGGCGATTTTTGCCTGTGCGGCAGGGGGCCGCCTGTAAAAAGGATGATTTTTGATTTTTTATAAAGTTAAACTATTTTTACTTTATGTAAGTAAGGTTATACAAATGTAACAATATTTATAACATAAAAAACTATCAAAATATATGTAACGTTAAATATAATAAAACTAAGTTGATAATATAAATGTTGCAATTTTTTTTATAAACTTGATTAAACTTTTAAAAAGATTGATTGAAAAAAATCGAAACGACTTGTAATATGAAACATGCAACAGATAAATTGTAGTATTTTTTGTAAGAAAACAAATTTCCTTGTAATTTGCTACTGAAACACATCAAAGCTGATCAGTTGTGTGTTCTCGATGAGAATATGGAAAAAGTGCAACTACAACTATAGAGGGGTGCGGCAAATTTGCAGGCAGCCCCCTCGCCGCCCTTGCAGAGGGCGATTTTTGGCGTAATCTCGCCCTCTGCAAGGGCAATTTTTGGTCGGCATCCCATAAAGCCCCAATGGCCCGAGGAAGTGCTCATTTCAACCGGTCACAATAGAAGGAAAAAAAAGAGAGAGGTGAGGAAGAAGGAGAAGAGCTGCGAAGCGTTGTTGCTGTGCTTATTCGACCGCAGGTTAGTACAATATCCCAACGTATGGTTATATTTTGTGTCGCATACTAGTGTAATTACCATGTATTTGAAATTTGTGAGTAGATCTGTAGCACTTAGATGTGGACCCTAGATTTTTTGCGAGTAGATCTGTAGCACTGTGAGTAGATCTGTTGAAATTTGTGAGTAGATCTGTAGCACTTAGAAGTGTGAATAATTTTAGGCTAGATTTGTTGTGCACACGTTTGGTTTGTAGTAGTACTATATTTGACCGTATTAAGGGTGTTTACAATATTTGATAGTTGTTTTTTTAAACTGTAGGATGCCAAGACGTGGAAAAGCTACCAACTCAAGGTAACGTAAATCGTTTCTGTGATATTTTGTGTTATTCATTGTGCATGAAATGAGGAATCCTAGATTAACGGGTTAGGGTGTTTCATTTATTGTTGACTTGTAGTTATCGCCCGAAGACTGGAAATGCCTTCAACCCATTGCCTTTGCCTAGCGGTGTTCCAGTGCCCATGTGCTGGTGCGGTGATCCTTGCAAGGTAGCCAAGTGTAACGCCCGTTTTGTCGCGGCGTTAGCGGGAAAACTAATCTGCTAAAAACCCTATTTGCGAAAGTTTGCTCTTCGGTTGAGTCTTGTCGTGTGCCAAGGTCTCGAGTCTCCCCTCTCAGTTCAATCCCGGAGAAAACCGCGAAGTCGGATTTCAAATCCGAACCCTAAAACTCCCTCTCTTTCTTTCTCAGGTAAAGTCTACTTTACCTCCCTCTGCCCTCGGGCCGATGTCCCTTCTCGGCCTGTTTCCTTCTCCCTTTCCCTCCTGGGCCACTGCCGGCCCAGTCCTCCCTCACCGCCGTTCGGCCCATTTCCTTCTTTTCCCCTTCGGCCTCTTTCTTCCCCCCCGCAACCGCTGTCCTGGCCCGGTCCGCACCGGTCCACGCCCCTTCCCCGGTCACGTGCGCCGCACGTGCCAAGGAGAGGCGCGTCCCCTTCCTCCCAGCCACGCCGCTCTTTCTCTCCTTCTCTCTCTTTTTTTCCTCTCCGCGCCGACGCCGATCCAAAAATTCACCGGTGGCTCGCCCGTTCCCGTGGGCGCACCGCGGCATGGCTGACCGGCAAGGACGGTGCCGTCACCCAGCTCTGCCGCGGCGACCGCCTTGTCCTCACATGCTGCCAAACCAAGCCCACCGCCTTTGGTCGACAACGCCATCGTCA
Source organism: Oryza officinalis (assembly GCA_008326285.1). Lineage (NCBI taxonomy): Eukaryota > Viridiplantae > Streptophyta > Magnoliopsida > Poales > Poaceae > Oryza > Oryza officinalis. The sequence continues at coordinate 45,118,062 of BDMV01000006.1, read as the reverse complement.
CCCATGGCCCCCGCCGCTCGTGGCCAAATCTTGGACGCCGTGTCGCGCGACCGCGCCAGCTCGCCCCGCTCCAAACCGACCTAAACTCCCTCCCCCTCCTCTTTAAAATCTGGCCCTCGGACCTCCTTCTCTTCCTCTAGCTTCATGCCCCAAGGAGGCGAGGCCTAGCCGCCCCTTCCTCGCTGTCGGCTGCCCGCCGCCACGCGATCCCCTCGGCACCGTGCCGCTCCGCCGGTCGCAACTGCCCCGCCACGACTTCGGCCGTGCCGGCGCCTCTTTCCGCGCCCAGCGTCCACCCCGCTGCCGCGTTCCCGGCGCACCGGACTGGACTGCCATCCCCAAACCGCTGCCAACGCTCTATCTTGTTGTCGGTGAGCTCCATGCCTCTTTCTCCCTCCTACCGCACGGGCGCACACAGCCGTACGCCTCTCCGTGGCCGCCGGCCTCTCTTCCCCTCTCTCGGCAATAGCCAGCTCCGCCATTTTCGGACACCGCCCCCCTCCGTCGGCGAGCGTCCCATCAAACCCCCGGAGCACAGTCGTGGCCGCCATCTCCGCCTTTCCTTGCTCCCTCGTCGTGCCGCCCCTTTCACCGCCGCCGCACAGGGTTGCGCTTCACCGCCGGCCACCGTCGTGCATCCCCTCTCCAATCCGAGCCATGGAATCGACTCCCCTCCTCTTCCTCTAACCGCCGATGCCCGCCGTCCCCTCCGGCTCGCCGTCGTTCGCTGGAACGCTCCGCGCGCCGTCGCCGTTCTATCTCCGTCCGGCCTCCTCTCACCCATCCAGCTGACGTGGCGGTCCACGTGGACTTGACCGAGTCGAGTCGACGCCCCGTCAGCCGCCTTCCCTCTCGTCGCTCGTGGGCTCGGCCCTTCTTTCAACCTCGGCCCGACGGCCTCCCTCCCCATCGGCCTCGGCCGTCGGCCTTCTGGACCCCTCGGCCTCGGTCCATTGGCCTCCGACCCATCGGCCGTTTGGCCCATCGGCCACCCCTTGCGCGCCGATTGGCCGCGGGCAAATCCTTTTGGGCCATCGGCCGGTCCATCGGCCTCCTTGGCCCATCGGCCTCCCTTGTTCGGCCTAGGCCGATCCCCTCGCAATAAAGTCCAATTTCCGTCCCCATTTTCTTTTCTTTTTCCAGGGAATTAAAAATTCCTTTTCTTATTCCAAAAAATCCTTTAATCTTCGGAAATTCATATCTTTTCAACCGTTCGTCCGATTAACCCCGTTCCAATTCCAAAATTTCTCAAAAATTGAGATCTATCCAATGGCACGCTTAGTGGTCTTTAATAGGGCTTCTTTTTATCGCTTTGTTGAGTCGTCTCGTTTCACGTGTAGTCTCGAAGCCCAAAGACCCGCAGTGCGCGGATTTCGAGGAAGAAGCGCAAGATCTCGAGCAAGGCAAGTCACCTTTGATCAATTGAACCTATAAATTTTAAATTAAGTATTTTGATTTCCGCAAACTATGCATTAATTAGGTTACACTTGGCACTTGGCCTCGGTTTGCAATACAACCGGCAGGCCCTACCCATTTGCTGCATTCACCTTCCTTGATATTTGAATACCCTAACACCCTTGTCACCCCTCAGGTGGAGCTTCGGTATCCGTACCTCACATACGAATGTCGGGACTCTCCTTAAACTTTAAAATTGATCACTTGGGTAAAACTTGAGTTTACAAAATGCTTGGAAAACCCGACACTTGGGTCGGTGCCTTGAAAATAAAGTGAGTTTCTAAAACTCGCGGTACGGGAGACGTACTGGAGGTACGGTCTGCCCGTTCTCGCTCTAAGGACCGATTCCTTGGGAATTACATCCGAGCATATGTCAAGTACGACCACATGGGTGATATGGGACGCCCCTGGCTGAGTAATTAGCTAGGACAGGGAAATCTTGATGCCAAGGGACAAATGGATTCGCCGGGGTGGTGTCGGGGAGGACCCCTGGGCTTCCTGGCACAATATGGTCTGGGACCTAACTTGGTGTTGGTCCGTGGGACCCCTCCCGTTGGCATAAGATGACCCTGAGTCGGCTTTCGAAATGCCTTGTCGTGAAAGCCTCAAGGTCGCCAGACGTGACCGAGAGTCGCGGGTTGGGTGATTCGGGGTTAGTAACGTCGTGTGGGTAAAGTGTACCCCCTCTGCAGAGGTTAACAACTGTTCGAACAGCCGTGCCCACGGTCATGGGCGGATGTGAGGTGATTCCTTAGCGTAGTTTTAAATGGGATCCTTGTGAACTGCTGTTGGTGTGTGAGAATTTCCTTCCTGTGCTTAAGTTGGGCTGTTGAAGCAGCCGGTGTCGGTGAACGATTGGCAGGGAGCCTCTCGTTCCGACGTGTTGGATTTGTGGCTGTTGGTGCAGCCGGTGTTGGTGAGAGATTGGCAGGGAGCCTCTCGCGTGTGGTTGTTGGAGCAGCCAGGTCGGTAAACGATTGGCCGGGAGCCTCTCGTGCCGACAACAATCAATCGATACATTTTCACTGCTCCGGCCGGATGAGACGCACTTTCTCATCCGTGTCGTTGAGAAGCACTTACTTAGATGTTTCTGAAAGTCTTAAACTAAAATCAATTGTGAAAAACAACTGGCTTTCCCTTGAAGCTGGCATTAAACACTTAATTCCCCTGACTTGCTGAGTACTCCCGTACTCACCCTTGCTCTATATAATTAAACCCCCCCAGTTCTCGAGGACGAAGAGGTGGACCCTGCCGATGAAGAGTTCTTCCAGGAGCAAGCCGACTTCGAGCAGTAGTAGGGTTTCGGCCTTTCCCCAAGGCTTTGCTTGTGGCTTAGGGCTAGTCTCCGCTTTTCGCTTCCGCCTTTTTGTATTGCTGTTGTGAACTCGGGTTCTGTCCGCAGTTCCAACCTTGGTTGTAATCCTACTCTTAATAAAGAGACCGCTGTGGTTGTGATATTCAGTCTTCCTGTTGTACCAGCGCTATTTCCTGGGACTGGTACAGGCATACAGGTTAATCTGGATCGCCTTACACTGGCCTCCGCTCGGGGCTAGTTTGGGGCGTGACACCAAGTCCGATGAAGAGGAGACGTACATGCAAAGATACTGGATGTGTGCCAATTTTGAGTTTGAGCCAACACCTGAGATACGCCGCATTAACTTAATGGTGAGGAACTGATGTTTTATAATAATTATTTGGTGTATTAAGTAGTCTTGAACAACTTATTTGGTTAGTAAACATTGCATTTGTTGTAGACCCCTCCACCGCTATGTGAATTTGAGCAGTGGATCGACACCGAAATTAAGCCACAAAACAAGGAGCGGTTGGAGTACATGCGGCAATGGGATGCAGAGCGCAAGGAGAAGATAGAGCAGAGACGCAAGGAGGAGGCTGCAGAAAAAGAGCACAAGGCTGAGGCGGAAAGGAGGCGTGTTGCTGCATACAGGGAGGAGCGGGAGCGGAAGCTTGAGCGTGCGCAGCGAGCGAAGGCAGCAATGGAGGAGAATCCCGATGCGCAGAGGAAGGGAAAGTGGCGTCGTTGCACTCAGTAGTATGCACGAGTTGGTAGTTGTATGGTGTATTGTTGAATAATGTTGCGTACATTACAACCTCGCAACGTGTAGCGAACTAACGAACTTGAAATGTTATTTCGCGTGTCTTCCATTTTCCCTTCCCTTCTCGCCGTTGTACTCCGTTTGTGTTTCGCATTCACTTACTTTGATAGCGACCAATCATAGCCCTCTGTTACGCGCTGAAAGTTATTCGTCGTTTCGTTGAGTAGATGTAGCGAATGACATGAAATATTTTAGTGACATATGAGTGCGGCGATCGAATAGAGTTATATACAAAGAGGTAACACAAAGTTACTAACTGTAAATATTACAAACATGTAGCACTAGTAGCCTACTGGCGAGGCCTCTTACCCCTACCCCTCCTAATGTGCCCCTGAGAGTACGTCAGCCTCTGAGCGGGCACGGCACGACCAACGCGGACATCTGATGCGGGCGTGTGCTGCGGATGCTCCTGGCTCTGTGGTGGTGGTGCTCCACCAAGCTGAGAGGCGCCGAGAACGTCCTGCTCTGGGTCCTCCAGGTCGTCGAAGTCGTCGCTGTTAACGATGGATTTTGGTAATCGACTTGGAAAGAAAAGAGGAAACCGAAGCAGAGAGGAAGGATTGAGTTGGAGTCGGACCAGGCTTCGTATTGGACCCGGTAACCGTATCGGACTGGGGAGGCGTTGCTATAAAGAGCGTATCGGCCGATACGGATTTGGTTTGGTAGTGGGCCGATACGGGTTGTGAGCTGATAGTGTCAACGTGGGCTTGGTCTGGGCTCAAAATAAGCTTCAAGGAAGTTGCCAAATAGAGATAAAGCTCGGTTTTAGGCAATTGTACCTTGTAAATTAAGTAGTGTAGATTTAATCTGTGGCTTAAGTCTGCCGCAAGGACTTGTTTGTTAGTTGTAGATAAGATCGTGCCCTACAAGAGTTCTGTTGTAACCTCGGGTATAAATATCCCGATAGTTTGTACATGTAAACTCTCTCTCAATCAATCACACAATCAAATCAATCTACTTTCGGCGCATCGCCAATCCTCGCAAGAGGTCTTCTTCGACGAGTTCTTGCTTCCTCGGAGCAGAGGTAAGAACTCGTCCCCGACGATCTGCATCGTCGGGGCTAACGTGTTGCTTTAGACACGTTAAGCCTCGATGATGTGATCGTCGATTATCATGTCTTGAGTAGTTTTGACAGGTATCTTAATTAAGCCTTGCCAGCGGTTTACTTGCTTTAGGGTTTATTGCCGACGATGGTTTAATTCTTATGCTTGGCTAGATTGTTCAATGCAGCTGCCATCCCCAAAAGCAATCGACGACTTGATTTTCTTTGTGTTAAGTCTCAATTCATACTTCGAGTTGCCATCGACCTTAGTCCTGTTTTGAGATCTAACACGAAGCCTGTTTTCGGTTGTAATTAAGGATAGTGCCGGGGTTTTAGCCGGTCTTATCTAACATATGTGATTGCTTTATGTTTCTTGCATATGTTTGCCACTTATATGTGCAGATCGATAAGTATAGATATGTCAATCGTGAAGTAATCTTAAGATTTCTTTATGGTTGATGTGTTTATATTGGCCGATTGGCTCGTATAAGTTTGCACTAGAGTACTAGCTGGTGTAGTTACCTTTGTTATCCTCATCGGCCGATATTATTAGTTGAGATCTATATATCAATGAAGGCCGATAAGATTAGATTCATGTTTTACTTATTTTCTAAGTGAGCCGATATAGCTTTGCCCAATCGGCTGGGCTATGACAATGTGTCATCGGTCTGTTGGCCGATCGGCCGTTGTTCTCTGACTTGGTTTACTTGTTTCTTGTTGATTGCAGATCAAATCAACTGGCACGCTCTACTTACGATTAGGCAAGCCATTTAGACCTGCACTGGAGTTAAGCAGATCTCCCAGGCCGCCGTGGTAACGCGGAACCCGTTTGGTTGCTGGGCGGGTCGAAATTCTGCGCCAACAGTCGCCCTCACCAGACCCGCCCGCACCGGACCCACCCGCCTGCGACGAAGACTCGCCCGAACGAAAAATCCCCGCCGGGTAGTATCCTCCTGCAGATGTCAAAAGTTAAGCAACATTCCGCCCAAATAGTACGTTTGTAGCACTCATCGGAAGACGCTTGCTCACCTGGCGGCTGACTGAAGGGAGGAGGGACGGACGAACCGCTCGCTTGAACAAAGGCCGACGTGCTGGGCGGAGTCGCGAACAGCAGAGGGATCGACGATCCACTCGCTCTAGCAGAGTGTCCTATCGGCAGCGTCGGACCTAGTAGACATTCAGTTTGTAATAACATGGCGAAGGTTTCGCATAGTGAGAAGGTACGGAACTAACCTGTGGACGCACCAGCACCGTGCGATGTCGATTGTCACGCCCCAAACTAGCCCCGAGCGGAGACCAGTGTAAGGCGATCCAAATTAACCTGTATGCCTGTACCAGTCCCAGGAAATAGCGCTGGTACAACAGGAAGACTGAATATCATAACCACAGCGGTCTCTTTATTAAGAGTAGGGTTACAACCAAGGTTGGAACTGTGGACAGAACCCGAGTTCACAACAGCATTACAAAAAGGCAGAAGCGGAAAGCGGAGACTAGCCCTAAGCCACAAGCAAAGCCTTGGGGGAAGGCCGAAACCCTACTACTGCTCGAAGTCTGCTTGCTCCTGGAAGAACTCTTCATCAGCGGGGTCCACCTCTTCGTCTTCGAGAACTGGGGGGGGGTTTTAATTATATAGAGCAAGGGTGAGTACGGGAGTACTCAGCAAGTCAGGGGAAATTAAGTGTTTAATGCAAGCTTCAAGGAAGGCCAGTTGTTTTTCACAATTGATTTTAGTTTAAGACTTTAGAACATCTAAGTGAGTGCTTCTCGACGGCACGGACGAGAAAGTGCGTCTCATCCGGCCGGAGCAGTGAAAATGTATCGATTGATTTTCGTCGGCACGAGAGGCTCCCTGCCAATCGTTTACCGACCCGACTGCTTCAACAGCCACACGCGAGAGGCTCCCTGCCAATCGCTCACCAACACCGGCTGCACCAACAGCCACAAAACAAACACGTCGGAACGAGAGGCTCCCTGCCAATCGTTCACCGACACCGGCTACTCCAACAGCCTCACCGAGCACAGAAGGAAAAACCTCACACGCCAACAGCAGTTTGCAAAGTGTTCATTAAAACTACGCCAAGGAATCACCTCACATCCGCCCATGACCGTGGGCATGGCTGTTCGAACAGGTGTTAACCTCTGCAGAGGGGGTACACTTTACCCACACGACGTTACTAACCCCGTATCACCCAGCCCGCGACTCTCGGTCACGTCTGGCGACCTTGAGGCTTTCACGACAAGGCATTTTGAAAGCCGACTCAGGGTCATCTTATGCCAACGGGAGGGGTCCTACGGACCAACACCAGGTTAGGTCCCAAACCATACTATGCCAGGAAGCCCAGGGGTCCTCCCCGACACCACCCCGGCGAATCCACTTGTCTCTTGGCATCAAGATTTCCCTGGCCTAGCTAATTACTCAGCCAGGGGCGTCCCATATCACCCATGTGATATGGGACGCCCCTGGAAAAAGAATAGAAGGAGGGATGCCATTTAGACTTTATTTTGGGCGGCTAAGGGCAGCCCAAAAGAATAGAATGGGCGCGGCCGAAATAATTGGGCCGACGGCCCGAAGGGATCGGCCCATGGCCGATCGGCGCGCGAGAGGGGGATAGGCCGATGGGCCTAGCGGTCGATGGCGGGAGGTCGAGTGGGCTGGTGCTTGAGGGCGCGGCCCACGAGCGAAAAAGGCCGAGTGGCCGAGGGGCCGACTGGGCCGGTCGGCCAAGGAGGCCCAGATGGCCGGCCTGGCGACGCGGCCCGGCCGATACGCGAAGGGGAAGCCGTTGGGCCTAGGGGGAGCGAGGCCGATGGGCCGGGGCAGGCCGCGGCCTACGCGGACGGCCAATCCGGTGGATTGTGCCCGCCGCGCGGCTCTAGGGCGGGGCCCGCCCGGCAGCAGCGCGGTCTACGCGGATCAAGCGCACGGAGGGGAAAAGAGGGAGTGCGCCGGCTGGCGCTCGCGTGGCGCCTGCGTGGCGGCCACGTAGGCCGGCCGGGCGAACGAGGGGAGAAGGCGCCAGGCGACGGCGGCGATGGCGGAGGGGATCGGGCGACGCGGTGCAAGGCCGGAGAGGGGAGGGGAACGCACCGGGATGGAGAGGAGAGATAAAGGGAGTGAGCCGTCGGCTCGGTTTCGCCGGGAGAAGGCCGACGGCGGCTGGCGACGACGCGTGACGGCGGTGGCTACGGTGGCGCGAAGAGGGGGCGGAGGAGGGGGCGACGGCCTCGGCGGCGCCCGGGAGAGAGTTCTACGTGCTACCGGCAAGCTTAACCCGAGGAGAAAGAGGGAGACGGGTGGGAGGAGGCGGTTACCGCGGCGGGGCGGCAAGCGGGAGAAGAGGGCGACAGCGCGGGCGCGGCGCGGCTCCGGCCGAGGGAGAGGGCGGGCGAGACGGCGCTCGGAGCTCCTTCGGGAGCCCTCGGCGGCAGCGGCGGCGGACGGCACGGGCGGCGGCGGCAGCGGTGAGGAGAGTGGAGCTCGGTAGGGCGGCAATGGCAGCCGGGCGGAGGGGAAAGAATGCGGCCGAGCGGCGGAGAGGATTTTATAGGGGGGCGCTAGGTCGGTTTGGCCGGGGGGGAAAGGCGGTGTGGCCGAGAGACGGAGCGGGGACCGGCGCAAGCGGACAAGGCGGCGCGGCAGGGTGACGTCGGCTGGCGGTCGAAAAAAGAGAAAAGGGGGCAAAGGGAAAAGGGGGTTTGCCCCCTTGCCGAAACGGGCAAGGCGCGCGGAGGAGAGAGAGAGAGGGGGGGCGCACGCACTCGGCCCCTTGGCGGCACGCGTGCAGAGACGGGGCTGGGAGCGGCGGTCGGTGGCGACGGAACGGGGCGCCGGCAGGGGAGAAATCCGGGAGGGAGAGAGAGAAGGAACGGGGGTGCGGGGGAGAGAGGGCGCTGGCTCTCTCAGCTCGACGCGTGCGGGGCACGTGCGCGGCGTGC
>BDMV01000006.1:45009363-45100318 GCA_008326285.1 Oryza officinalis | reverse complement strand
GAGGGGGAAGAAAGGGGGGGGGCAGAAAGCCGAAGGGGAAATTCGGCCTGGGTCAAAGGGAGGTAAACCAGACTTTTCCTGAGAGATTGAAAGGAGGAGTTTGAGGGCTTGGATTCGAAATCCGATTTCGCGGTTTTCTCCGGGATTGAACTGAGAGGGGAAACACGAGACCTTGGCATACGACAAGACTCAACCGAAGAGCAAACTTTCGCAAATAGGGTTTTTAGCAAAATAGTTTTCCCGCTAACACCGTGACAAAACGGGTGTTACATCGATCCTGGTGTCGGGCCGCGTGGACATGGAACAGCAGCTGCCGGTGGAGGTACCGCGTCCACGGCTGAACGACAAGAGAGGACGCGCAAGATCGAACGCATCTTCGTCTGCATCCGCTCGAACGTCAACCTCTGCTCAACGTCGTTCAGGTGCAGTCCAGCGTCCAACCTCAGCATCACCGCGTTGATGTCAGCGTTCATGGCGCGTGCAGCGTTGACTTGTAGGAATCATTATTAATTAGGTTTGTCAGTCTCATATGTACCAACCGCGTAGTACGAAAACAAGAAGTCTGAGAAACATGGACGTACCCCCAGGAAGTACTCCTGGTCACGGTGCACGGGGTAGGTGTCCCTGACGCCTGCCTGGTGTAGCTGTGGAGTGGCCGCGGTGAAGGTGACGCGGGCACGTGTGCGCGGCAAGTACCACCGAAGGTAGGCAGTGTAGTTCTCCTCCGAGTGTGGGTGGACCTCGGCAATCACCTCCTCGGTGGCTACCAACCAGTCCTCGACGTACGGCAAGATCCGAGGTGCCCACAGTGTCCCTGCGTGCTGTCCCCGTCGAGTCAACCTGCAAAGAACATAATGGTCATCGAACGTTCCGCGCATAGTCGACATAACAATAGTAAAGGTGAAAGAGAAATACTCACTGGTGGTCTGGGACGCGACGGGTATCGATACGTTCACTGGAAAGCCCTGCCTCAGTCCGAATTGCCTCATAACACGGTAAGGGCAGTGAGGCTCGACGAAGATGTCGAAAACCAACGGCACCACCGTCAACCAGTATGCCGCGTCACGCGTGCACAAGGCAGACAGACCTAGAGGTGCTCTCTCCGCGACCACGTGGTGCGTGTAGGGCTCCCAGACAACGTCCGAAGGCTGCAGACGGTCGAACTCGAAGACAAACTCCGGGTAGCTCCGTCTGACCTGGACGTGGCCGTAACGGCGCTGCGACACAAGGAGAACCAACTCGTCAGAACATCAGTTGCACATAATCTAAAATTTGAAATGAAAACAATTTGTACTTACGTTGCGGCGGCACCAGCACGTGCCCATCATCGGCCCGTCGGCTGGGTGGTCGGCTGCCGGTCCTGAAGCGTACGCAGCGGTGTCGATGATCGGTCGGCCGATCGCAAACCGCTCAGCTGCCCAGAGCTGAATAAGGAGAGGGCAGCCCGCGAAAATCGCTCCAGGATCCGTCTTGCAGCAGGCCTCGCACAGCGCACGGTATGTGGCTGCGAGGACTGCCGAACCCCAGCTCCACTGCGGCACGGCCCCTAGCTCCGCATCCGCGATCGCCCGGGCGTAGTGGATCAGGCCCCTGTCTACTGCGTGCCCGGTGGTGCTGGTGAACATCACCCAGCCGAACATCCACAGTAGGTACGCCTCTAAGGACCGTCTGAGCGAGTACCCGTCGGCGTCGGGGTGAAGCTGGTCGGTCTACAACAAAAAGCAAACGATGTTAAAACTCGTAAGATTTCTAGGAAAGTAGCAAAGTGTAATTTTTAGCATTTTTAATTTTTATTTTTTAAAGATCTACAACTTTATAGTTAACAACTTTTTCATTTAAGATCGTTTAGATATCCAAATATTCGTTACAAAATCTAAAACCTATTTAAAAGAATCTCAGATCTACATTTTAAACGACATCGAATGGAGATAAACTTTATATGAAAGTTATAGATCTCACGAAGATCTACAACTTTGTTATTAACAACTTTTTTATTTAAGATCATTTAAAGTGTCGAATAAGCATTATTAGTTTTGCAAATTTTTGAAACCTAAAATTATTTTTGCAAATCTTTAAAAAATAAAAATTAAAAATGCTAAAAAGTGTAAAAGTTAACTTACTGTGAACTGCAGCAGCCAAGCCTTCGTAGGCCCGGCGGTGGTGTACATGTTCGGGGGAGCAACTCCAGGGAGCCCAGGTAGCCTCATCACGGGAGCAAATCGCTCCATGATATCCTCCCTCCAGCCACCAGCACCGTCCACTGGGCCGACAGCCTCCCCGGCCAGTGGAAGCCCAAGCAGGTACGCGACGTCCTGCAGCGTAGGTGCCATCTCCCCGCAGGGGAGATGGAACGTGTGCGTCTCCGGCCGCCACCGATCTACCAAAGCAGCCAGCAGCGACCGGTCCGCATCCCAGCGCTTGGCCGGGTCATTCTCGTCCACCCGCGCCTCAACAAGCCTGCATATCGCTATCAGGCCTGTCTCACGCAACCTGCGTACCATGGAGTTCAACATTAGTACCACATATTTCCAAATAGCCAAAAAATGCCATCAAGTAATTAAGCTCTATCATACCACGGAACGTGTCGCAGATCGGCCCGGAACAACTCGCGCAACGGGCATGGACGAAAGGTGGTAAGCTGCTCACCCTGCACCGCCGACAAGTATGAACGGTGGCTCCTGTCCAGTGCCCTACTGAGGAGAGCTGGTGTCTCGTCCGCCATACCTGCATACATAAGAGTGATTACAAATAAGCAATTGATAACGAAAAAAACATTACACAAATTGTTCATTACAATGGTAATTCGTCACGCTAAAGGTACACTACACAAATGATAGCAACATTACAATAGTTCATGTCTCACAAGGATAAATATTACACACATGACAAATGACAACAACATTACAATAGTTCATGTCTCACAAGGATAAATATTACACACATGACAAATGACAACAACATTATAAATACTACATCAATTGGATCACCGCTAGACTAAAAGGCTGCCAGGAATAATCAAGTCATTGCATCGCCAGCGGATGACGTAGACGACGCACGAGAACGCCTAGGACATGGTCGCCTCGTTGTTGTTCCTTCTCCCGATGGACGGCGGCCATCGGTTGCCTGCCCAGATAGATCAGAACCTGGGACGGTTGGAGATTGCGAATTCTTCGGACATTTCTTGTAAGTATGCCCGCGCTCATCGCATTTGCTGCACCGTAGAGTCCTCCCCCTGCCTCCGACTCGTCCATGTCGTTTCTGATGCGTCTCGACTGACGCCGGCCCTTTTTCAACCTTAACTTCGACAGATCTGGAATGTAGAACACCTGTGGCCTCAGAGTTGAATAAGATCCAGATATCCCGAACCCATATATCTCCTCCTTCCATGTATGAAATATTGCTTCTTTCTTGTAGTAGGGTGACACATAGATATCGAGAAGTATGCCGCAATCCCCAGCTGCTGCAAGTACGTGTGAGCAAGGCAGATGTCTAAGCTTGGGCTTCATGCAGCTACAACTGCAACCGCCCTCCGCATGAAGCACACATTCCTGCACAGCTTGAACGCGGTTGATGCCACGCCTTTGCCTGTCCACACACATGATCTCGTACCTATGAACTTGGGTACCTTGGGGAATAACTCTATGCTTCATAGCCTTTGCTATTTTATCTTGCATATACTTTGTCACCACACTCCCAAATACAATGTTGTTATCTTGCATCGAAGGGGCAATTTTTTTGTATCTGTCCCTGAAGTATGCCTGAGTGCCATGAAGGATAAATTCCACAATACCGACCAGTGGGAGTCCTCGCACTCCTCGCATCACCCAGTTGTACACCTCGGCCAGGTTGGTTGTCATTATACCATACCGAGACCCGTCAGTGTCATACAACAGAGACCATTTTTTTTCGGTTCATTCTCTATCCACTGTGAGAAATTATGTATTGATGATGCCGACCTTCTTCTCATTGTTGGCGGGTCATCATGTAGTGGACCAAGAGGTACTGGAGGATCGTCATCCTGTGGCCGACGAGATTGCTCGTTGGTTTGCTTTGTTGTCAGCTCATCCAACCTCCTCCACAACTCATTGAATTTTTTCTCCTGATTTTGACCACATAGCCTCTTAAATAGATCCATCAGGTGCTTGTTCTTGAATTGTTTGTAGAAATTGGCTCCCATATGACGCATGCACCACCTACTCCGAATATCATGCCACCTAGCTGGAAGTCCCCTCTTCGGCCAACCATTCTGCAGGTAGTCAATTGCCTTCAACATGCCCGCATGACGATCATGAATGAGGCAAACATTGGGCCTCATACGCACGACTTGCCAGCGAACTCTCTCCAAGAACCAATACCAGCTTTCGGTGTTCTCACTCTCGACAAATGCAAACGCCATAGGTAACACCTGGTTGTTCCCATCGGCTCCAATCGCCGTCAGTATCTGACCTTTGTATTTGCCTGTCAAGAAGGTTCCATCTATGCACAACACAGGGCGACGGTGCACAAATGCGTTGATGCAAGCACCCAGCGAGAAAAAGGCTCTTTGCAGCACGCTCTTGCTCGGGTCATTAGACAACGGAAAGGTCTGAATGTCATAATAGGTATTGGGGTTTCTCTGAGCAATGGTACCTAACAGACGAGGCACGTTATCATAGGATGCTTCAAATGTGCCATACCTCATCTCCAAATTCTTTTGTTTCGCCCTCCAAGCCTTGTAGTAGCTTATAGTATACTTGAATTTGTTTTCAATGTGCCTAATAATGGAGCCCGGTTCAAAGTCCGTGTTACAAACCACATCGCTGTACATCTCACCGGCAACAAAAGCTGAGGTGATATTGCGGTGATACTTATCAACCCCTGGCAACCAACATGTGTGCTCACCAACAATGCTCACTTTCCAATAGTCATTCCATTTTCCCTTATATGCATGAACGCGCCACGGACAATCATCCTTCGTGTACTTCACGTCATACACACAGTTGCTAGACTTCACCACCCTAAACTCTCTATGCAAGGAGACCGCCCAATGCTTCACCGCCTCTTTCATGTCTTCCTTATGCGCATACCTGACACCTTGGATTACCTTGTTATCCTTGTATTCAAAGGGTGCTTGCTGCCCCTCTGAGATAACAAGTTGAGAGAAATCAGCTTTTGTCCAATCAACGGGCAGTACATCTTCCTCCTCGTCCGATGATTCATCGCCCTCCGCCAGCTCATTTTCAGAATCTTCCCTCTCCATTTCCTCAACAATTGCTTCGATTCTCTCCCCCTCATCCGCCACGCCTATTGCCTCCTCTAACCTTGTTTCGTTACCCCCAGTTTGCATCGATGGTCCAACATTCTCCACAGCATTGCTAGGACCTTCACCATCCTCTGTTTGCACTGTAACACTGCTATCGATTTCATGCAATGCCACAAAAATAACAAGGGGCCAGGACCTTTCAAATGCCATCTCTACATAACATCTCAAGGACTCGGTGTTATCTACAGGCATTAGTTCCCAATAATATCCTTCCGTTGCACGACTGACTACAACGGATAGAGACATTGTGTTCACTCTTGTATCCACTTTAAATCCACATAGTAACCAACTATACACTGACTCAAATGTTTTATCGGCTGGTCTATCGATGCCCTTTGATTTCATACTAAATTCTGACAGATCAACACCATCTCGACCATATCTAACATTGCCTTTACCGTGAACTATCTGAAATATGACCTTGCTTGCCATTGTGCCTGATAAACAGGTTCAAACTTAATTTACTTCATACTACGAATATATTGCCTAGATCAATCTGTGCCTAAGTTAAATTCTATATTAAATAAAATTCTACGCAAAAAAATGTATACATACATAAGGACATATCCTATATATGTTCATCTAAATCGGTTTGTCCTAGGTCAAATTGACTAAAATAAATCATGCCCTAATTTTTAAATCCATATTATAGTGCTACACAACTATTTAAATAACATAGACATAGATCAGAATGTATTCTACGTAGGTTCATATAAATCGGTTCGTCCTAGGTCAAACTCCTTAAATTAAATCGTGCCCTAATTTATAAATCAATATCTTACTAAACAACTATTCAAATATTCAAAAAAAAATCTTTTCTTATATATTCTATACAAAATAAATAACACAAACATATAGCGGGATATTGTATTTACCTGCGATCGAGTGTGCACACCGACAGGGCTTCGCCGCTCTCCTTCTTCTTCCTCACCCCTCCCTCTATTATTTTCCTCGAGTCTCGACGGCTGCGAATAACGGCCGCGGAGTTGGAATGGGGATTTTAGAGGGGAGGGCAAAAACTCGCCCTCTGTAAGGGCGGCAAGGGGGCCGCCTGCAAAATTGCCAGGGCGACCGCCCTTTTGCAGGCGGCCCCCTGCGAACAGTGAAAAAACGCCCTTGCCGAGGACGGCAAGGGACTTTTTTGCAAAATTGCAATGACGAGACAGACGGCGCCCAACGGCCGTCTGCCACGTCGGAAAAATCGCCCTCTGGGAGGGCGATTTTTAGAACTCGCCCTCCCGGAGGGCGAGAGGAGATTATTTCTGCAATATTTCGAAACAGAAAATTATTTTTGCAAATCTTTAAATAAATAAAATTAAAAATGCAAAAAATTCCCAATAGAAGTGCCGTAACTCCAACTAGACCTTGAATTGTTAATTCTTGGAAATATTTCACAACTAATAACCACATGGGATTCCAAGCTACTCTGCCCTCACTCTCTACCCACCTTAATTTACTTCAGACGTTTTAAGCTTGAACTACCCGCATGTAGTACTACATAATGCTGATAGAGAAAGTGTGAAACCATTCCCAGCTGCCTACCTGCATCTGCATTCGCACTTTCTCCTCATCGGTCACTCACCCTCTTTATTTACACCTTCATATATCTTCGTTGACATTCTACCATATGTAGCTCACAATATGCATGCAGGTCGCAGGTAGATACATTGATGTGCATGCAAACAGATAGTTGTCATATCTTTGTCTCCTTTCTTCACCTCCAAATCTCCGATTCTTCCTCCTTTTCCTTTGCTATAGCATATGTACATCGGTCTAGCCTTAGTTCGGCTTGGGAGACATCGGGAGGTACAAGAGCGCGACATGTTCTTCTTCAACGAGAATCCAAAAGGACACTGGTTGTGAGTTTTTTTATCAGTGCCTTTGAGTCAATCTTAGAAGCCAGATCGAATAAAAAAGTTCAAAAGCATCCATATATAGTAGCAGCAACATTCAACAAATATTCGACTGTAAATTAGCCCAAATATTACTGCCGGAAAAATTTCTTTGTGTGACAGATGTGTATGAAAAACTTGTCTAAAATGTGTGCCGGTAGAGAACTTGTTCACTGATCAAAGCAATGCCGAGAGAATTAGCCTGACAAGTAACTAGAATTAAAGGAATCCATGAATAAACATCAATTACTATTGAGAGTCCATAAAGCAACTGAGGATTCTGATCAGGTTACTCTAAGTGGGAAGTGGTAATTGGCATGTGGAATTGTCCTATCAGTGTTTAAAATTCCGAATAGGAAGAAAACTTTGTCAGATTAAAATTTTCGAGAATCCTTTCACTCGGGCGCCCGACGAGAAGGGAAAATATCGGGCACCCTTCCGCATCGTCTCATTCCGTGCCGCCTCCTCTCCCTTGCCTCCCTCGCCCACGCTGCCTCCTCTTCCCTGCCAATCTTGCCCGCACCGTCTCCTCTCCCCCGCCGACCTCGCCCACGCTGCCCCCGCCAACCTCGCCCGCGCCGCCTCCTCCACCGGATCCGCACCGTCAAACATCCACCGCCACTTTTTGAATTTCTTGACATCGACGGGGGCTTCGTCCCCATGGAGGTGCACCACCCTTGTGCCACCGCTGCTCGCGACATTGTCGACTTTACCAGCCCTTTTTTCCGTCGTTCCCGGATGTCTGGCGCCGTCGCGACATCCTCGACGGCTGTGTCTTCTTCTCCCGCGACGCTGACGACCCCCGCGAAGACCAAAAGGAGAGCACTGAAGTGGAGGAAGAGATAGATCTAGCTTGATTTTTTTTGGATTTTTGATGTTTCAGCCCGTGTATCCAAATGTTTCATTAGTTGAATCAAAATGTTGCAGTGAGTTTTCAGTGGTGTTTCATTTCTTTTCTTCTATGAATCCGGATTTGTTGATATTCAACACCTTTAAAATCGATGTTTCATATGTTGTAGAAAAATATTTCAAGAGTGATTTAATTGTGTTTCATTATTTCAATAGTTGAAACATCCTTTTGTTAGGCACTGAAACATTTTGTATAAAGTGATGAAACAACACCCGATTTGTAGTCGTTTCATAAAATTTTCTTGCCTGATGTAAAGTTCCCACCTAATTCCAAGTTCCCTGATAGCGTTAGGCATGCAATGTTTAACAACCCATGAGCCCACGCCAAGAACAGTACGCGCAAATTACTCTAAGGCCAGAACAAATTAACATTAGAAGTGCCAAGCCCCAACCATATATACGTCATCGAAAATTTTCCTATGGCCATCTAGCCCCAACGTAGAAGATTTTGAGCTGCCTCCCAACTTCATCCCACCACATATCCTCTTGCCGTCATTGTCGTCTACAATCCCCACTTACATTTTCAAATTTCTGTGTCAATGCAAGTTTTGTAAATCCAATTAACTTGACCTTGAATTGGTAATTCTTGAAGAATTCCACAGCACATAACTGCATAAATGCAAGTTTTGTAAATCCAAGCCTGGGAGGTTGTTTCCTCCTCCTCCACCTCATCTTCACCATATGTAAATAGCACAGTTGCAAATGTGTATTGGTTTTAGATCAGATGATATCCATACCAAGAAGAGAAGAACATATATAGCTATTTTATTTTTTGTCAGTTTACTCATGAAACTTGATCATCAACCAGCTTGGCATGGGAAGCACCGGGACATGCAAATATGCTAACACGCTGGTTTTGCCGAGCATCAATGGCAGGAAAAGTTTTTCATTTGGATTTTTAAGGATCGGTTATAGGAAAAAAGGAGGTAGGTAGAGCCATGTTTGATCAATTTGAGGAACTGTGGCAGCTAGCAGCAATGATAAGCTAGAGAAGACATGGATCATCGTATTAATTGGTAGCTAATATGTAAATTAGATGTTAACGGTAAATAGTAATTATATCCTGCCAACAGAGAGTAGAATATTTTGGTGCAGGTGCCAGGTGCATTGCTCGTTTTCTCGTCATTTCAAGCCTAAATTTACCGCATGCAAACATGGAAATATCATCTCACCCACCTTACTCTTCATTAATTACACATACAGCAACCTGAACTGAACCTTATTTACACTTTCTCTGACTTGAGTTGCTATATGCAGTGGGGTGTTGGGTCTTCTCTTCCTCCTCATTCTTCTTCCTCTTTGTTCTTCACTAGCTTATTGGTCTAGCAGCCATCAAGCCCATCATTAGTTCGGCATGGGAGGCATCGCGTGGTAGAAAGCCACTCTCCCTAGCTTGCACACAAGAATGATGACATTAGCAAGCTATGTGCCGTTTACTTTATGTAGGCACAAAAGAAGAAGTGGAGTGAAGCTTGGAAGCTAGGTCGGGTGGCAAAAGAACAGTACAAGTTTTTGAGTTACATATAGGTTCCAATAGATCTAGATCTATGCAGTGGAGATCAAAGGAAAAGCATGAGAGGGATCAATTGGATGTGGTCAATGGTGGAAAGCATCTCCTGGAGCATCATCTGCGACATCTTCTACTACTCATCTAGCCATCTAGGGATTGGATTCCATGTATGCATTAATTTTCTGTCTGTTAATTGGTTTTTGGCTGAATGCTCGGAATCTATACTCTATTTACTTGTGCAACAAGAGAGGTGACTACAAAGGTGCAATATTAATTGTCAAAGAAAATTTTCATGTCATGTGTAAACCTTGTCTAAAATTTGAACAGAGAGAAATTAACTCTCTGATTAAGGTCTACTGGAGAGAATTAGCACTTCAAAGAAACGGAAATACTTCTCTGACGTATACATACATGCATGACCTTACTAATCTCGATTCTATAATCTGCACAGCTCATGTTGATCTGTGGCATGGAGAGTACCCTACCACATAAACCCAACCAGCGTCAATATGGGGGCATCTATACCCATTGGTATAGATGTCGGTTTCATTTATAATATTTATAGGTATCAAGTTCTAACTTTAAAATTGACATCTATAGTATTTGAAATAAAAAAATTAGGAGGCGGCGTGCTCACGAGCCAGCGGCGTGAGATGCACGTGGAGACACTGCTCGCGGCCGCCGGAGAGCGCGTCGAGTGACGGCAGCTGCTGCTCAAACCAAAAAAACACAATCAACAGCAGCAAGAAGAAGAAGAAAAGGGTTTCTTGTTGGGAAACACCTACCTCACCTGAACATCAAGAAACAGGAAAAAAGGACCGCCTCCAGCTTCGTCATGTCGAGAAAGTGGAGGACACCATGAGCGCTGACAAGGAGGCGGCGGTGGCGGACGCAAGAACAAGGTGGTGGCGGAGGAGGGGGAGGGAGGGTGGTTCGTCGTCATCGTGGCCACGGGACTGGGCGAGGGAGTCCCGCGTGTCACCACGGCTCGCTGTGCTGCTCAGCGGGGCATGTCTCCCGCCGCACCTGATGTAGGTGCTCCCTGCCGAGCTACTCCCGCTTCTGGTCCCCGACAAGGCGCCCAAGGCATGGGCCGCGCTCCACATGTTCTCCATCTACTGCTCAGGGCTCCTCCACACCAGCGTCCTCCTTGAGCCCTTTGATGACGTCGGCCTCGAGCTCAACATCGGCCCCGACCTCTCCGTCCTAGCCCCCTCCCCCTCCTCCTCCTCCCTCGACCATGCTTCCACTGCTACCTCCACCCCCGCAACGTCGCCCGACTCCACCGCGCCGTCACGTGGTTGCTTTACGATGACATGTACCTCTACTTAGACTACGATTGCTCCTCCTTCGAGGCACAACAGATCCTGGCCCCCGCCCCTGCCCCCGCCACGATGGAGGTGGAAGGGGAAGGACGCCGCCAATGTCTCAGTGCGTCAAGGGGTGGCGTCGAAGAGCAGGAGGAGGCCGAGGGGCGAGGGAGGTAGAGAGGAGGGGAATTGGTCCTCTGTGTCGGGGAGGCTTGTGTCGGCCGGGTGCAATGGGTGGATAAGGACGACTCGGCTCGGTCAGTTTCTTGGGTGCTGTTTTTTTAATTAACCGACATCTATTATAGGTGTTGAATTTTTTGAAAAAATTGATACCTATAGTATTGATGTCGGTTTTTTCTTTAGAACCGACATCTATAGTGCTCAAAGGTATTGAGTCACTACTAGGGATGCGGGCAGGACGGACTTGCAGTCTCTTTGAGGCCTGCTTAATCACAATTTTAGTTATATTTTTTATCTACTTTTTTTTACTAGTGGATGAAAACAAACTAGTATGCAGGCGTTTATGCACCATCCCTATCTAGTACTATTAATTGGTAGCCTTCCTGCACAAGGTCATGCTAGTTCTAGTCCTATTTGCTCATTAGTTTGCCATTGAATTACCCACACACAAAATTACTTCATCCACCTACCCTTCATCATGCAAGAACCTCGCCTCGACCTTATTCGCATATAACTTGAATGAAATATGCAATTGTATGCTCAGTCTTCCACCTACTCGATTTCCCTCCTTTGTCCTTCGCTGGCTCTTCCTCTAGGCCTGAAGCCCATTTGAGCGACATGGCATGGGAGGTATCGGGAATTACCCAGGCACGAAGTGAGTTTGTGATGGAACACCCTGCAAAAACAGTGGAGCGGGGATCTTACGTCGGTGTACTAAGAGAATCAGCTGAAGAAGGACGTATGAAGTTAGAAGGTCAAAATGGTACCTGAGACGATGCTCCTGCAGACATCCACTTTGAAGGTCCTGTAGACATATCTTTGGCTAGCGTGGGCAACTGAAATGCTCCTAAAAACATCCACTTTGCAGGAGCTTCAAAGTGAGGCCCCGTTTGGTAGGGCTTCAAACTTCAACTCCTAGCTCCAAACTCTCACTTCAGTGGAAGCTAGCTCCTGTGAGAGCTGAAGGTCAGTTAGAAAGTGTTTGGCTAGCTTGATCAGCTCCAGAACTCCTGAAAGAGAGGATATATAGGAGAAAGATTAACAATAGTACCCTTGTGGGTTTTGTTGTTTTCGTGATGTATTACTGATAATTGTTTATTTATCTTTAGAATTTCAATAACATAATTGTAAGGTTAAAAAATAATCAACAAAATAATTGACATAATTAGCAAAATCGCCATGTTGTTCTCTTGGTCTAGATTTAAAATTTGTATTGTAGTCTACCATTTTGTTCTCATTTCAATTTGTATGAACACATGATAATTTTTCACATCTACATAGTTCATAAATAAAAAAAGAATCACCCACAACATACATGCAAAATCACCTTATTGTTCTCTTGGTCCAGATCTGAAATTGAAAAAAAAATAAAAAAGGGTTGAGGGCATGGTCGCCGCCCTCGCCGCTGCCTGCCCTAGCTGCTGGCCATGCGCCGCCTAAGCCGCTGCCCGCGCGCCGCCCGAGCGCCGCTCGCCACTCGCTTGCCGGCACGCTGCTCGTCGCTCGCCTGCTGCTCGCCCGCCCGCCGTCGTCCGCCCCCCTGCGTGCCGCCCACACGCCGCCGCCTGGCTCGGTGGGTGGGAGGGTTATGGGAGGGAGAGGTGAGGAGGTGGGTGGGGGTAGGTCAGTGGCAATTTTGTATAAATACGTTAAAAAATTAAAGGGTATTGGGTCTTTTGGGGTGGAGTGGAGCTGTGGAGCAGTAAAAATCCAGTTTTACCCCTGTAGTACAATTTTGTAGAGCACCTATGCTAACTCCGCTCCAAAAAAATGAAGAATCTGTACCGTTTGGTATAGTTTCAACTCTAGATAAGTTAGAATTGGGAGCTAGAGCTATGCCAAAGGGGACTGAATGTCTGAAGGAGCATTTTAGACTTTCAGCTGCACGCGCTAGTCAAAGACATCCAGGAGCATTTGGGGCCTAAATGTCTGAAGGAGCATTTTAGATTAGATTTTCAGCTGCACGTGCTAGTCAAAGACATTCAGGAGCATTTTAGATTTTCAGCTGTACGCGCTAGTCGAAGCATGCTAGGTGTATGCTCACTTGCGCCAAAGAAAAAAGTTCAGCAAAGAAGCACTATTTCTTGACCGCGTTTCAATTTGCTAAAAGAAAGAAGCGATGCTGTTAAGGAATTTTTTAATATATCACGTATACTATTTTCCTGAGATTTAAACGTATGGAAATTAATTTATCCCTGGTCAAGGTATGCCAGAGAGAAAACTAATTTGAATCTAATTTGCACACATGATGCATCCCACTACTTAAAAAATCGTTTTTACATACGACCAAAAGTGATTTTTGCATGTGGCCAGCGTAACCGCATGCACCAAAAGGTGTGCAAAAATTGGATTTTTGCATGCGGCCAACGCAACCACATGCGAAAATGAGCAAAAATTGGATTTTTACATGCGGCCAGCGCAACCGCATGCAAAAAATATCATTTTCGCATGCAGTCACCTATACACGCCGCATGCGAAAATAATTTTGGCAAAAAAATAAAAATAAAAAAACCCCAAATTGGTCGAACCCTAGCCCGCCGTCATTGTTGGCCGGATCCGCATGGGGCGGCGCCACTGCCGCTGCTCGAGCCCACCGTCCTCCACACCGGATCCGCCGTCCGCCGTCGTCGTCGCCACCGTCGGATCCATCGGCCCCATCACTTGCCGGCGCCGGATCCATGTGGGATTGCGCCGGATCTGCTGCCCGAGCCTACCATTGGATCCACCGCCTCCACCACCCACCGTCGTCGCCGGCACCGGATCCGCATGAGGGAGGGCCCCCGGCGTCGGATCCGCACGGGCACAGGCCTCGGCGACGGATCCACACAGGGCAATGCTGCTCCCGGCTGCCTCATCGGCGTCGGATCCGCACGAGGGAGGGCCCTGGGTGTCGGATATGCCCGGGGAAGGGCCGCCAGAGCCGGATCCACGCGAGGCGATGTCGCTCCCGGCCGCCTCCTGGTCGTCGTTGGCGGCGCCGCCCGCTCCCGACCGTCTCATCGGTGCTACCGCCCACTCCCGCTTGGTGAGGAGAGGAAGAGAGGAGAGAAAGAGAGAGAAGAGGAGAGGAGAGGAGGTGAAAAAATTTGAAGTGCTGAGAGGGAAAAGAGAGAGGAAGGGAGAAAATATCTGTGGAGAAGAAGGGGTATTTTCGCATGGGAATCACTTAAGAGGCATGCAAAAAACTACTATTGCATACGACCCCTTAAAAGTACCATATGGAAAAATAGACTCATTTTTGTATGCGGCACCTTAAGTAGCCTGTTTGCGAAAACAGATTTTTGCATGATGGCCTATTAAGGAACCGTATGCGAAAATCTATTTTTGCATGTGGCCCTTTAAGAGAACCGCACGGAAAAATAAGCTCATTTTTACATGCGGCCTCTTAAGTGGTCCGTGTGTGAAAATAGATTTTTGAACGTGGGCTTATTAAGGAGCCGTACATAAAATTGAAAATTGAAGATCGATTTTTATAGACGCGACTAGTTATGTTTTGTTTGTAACTTATAGGATTCTCGTACAGAAAAATTTTATAGCAGTGTCCGATGGATACATAACCTCTGCTCAGGTCAATCTGCAACTCTGCAGCTTGGGAGGTGGTGGTAGTAACTTTCTGCACCTAATCTCGCCAGTGGAGTACGCGCCATGTAGGTTCACTTCTCTTCACTCCCCTATGATTCCCCCCATCTTGTTCGACCGACTTCAATATTGCCAGAATTTTTTCTTGCGTGATGTACAAACCTTGTCTGATGAATTTGTTCACTGATCAAGGTGATGGTGAAGAAATTTAGCCTGTCAAGAACCAAAAAGCATGTCTAATGCAGGCATACATGCTCACGTGCATGATTAACCTGTCTAATTTTATCATCTTTTAAAAAAAGATAGTGTGAGGTACCATATTTTTCATATGTAAAACTTACTATCTTGAGATGCATAAAAGTTTGACATTTATTAGTACTTTCCTAATGATAGTAAAATTCTCTAATTTAATCTTTAAAGCTCATATCGACTTGCAGTCTGAGCATGTCTTTTTTTAACGAAAGATTGAGCATTTGAATGATTAGGAATGTTTTAACTCTTTGCACCTAATCCAGTAAGTGTAAGTACATATTGGTACGTGCGAAAAACATCACTTGTCTATTTTGTCTTCACTCCTCTCTTTTCCCTTGCTCAGCTTTGCTCCCATCATTTTAAACCTCAACCACAACAAACCCAGCTAGTCATTTTACTCATGTATTCCTCCTCTGCTACCCTACCCTTCGTTAGTAGACGATTCATATAAGATCCATCTGTCTAGTGATCGTTATAGACAGTTTGGGAAGGAAATGCATCATGTATGGATGCTGGATGCCTTGTTTCTTCCTCTTCATCCTCCATTTTCTTTGCTGATAGCTCGTTGATCAGCTAAATCCACTGGCTTTTGGCATGGGAGCTGTCAGGATCGAGATACAGATCGATGCATGAGCATGTCACGACCAAGGATCAAATGGAACATTTCATAGCCGTGTTGGTTTTCAGCGTGATACAACTCGAACAAGGATGTAACCTTATCATTGTCCGGCTCTACACTGGAGACATGAGCACGTGGATGGAACTCTTTCCAACCCCTCTTCTCTTCTCTCTGCACGTCAGTCATATCAACTTTGGGGTTGCCTGTCTCCTACAGTTTAGTAGTGCATATCATCCCCTCTAGGCCTCTACGACGGAAGTAGTGCTTTTAATCCAACTAGACCTTGAATAGTTAACTGTTGGAGGATTACACGATACATAAATATGGTTCCGAACTTAATTACTTGGAGGTTGTTGACTCCTCGTCCTCTTCATCATCACAAAATGTGAACAGCACATTTGCAAATGTATTGGTTTTTGGATCAAAAATCCATCACCAAGAACAATGAACATAGCTATTTACTTTTCAAGCTCAATCATGGAGCTAATCACTAACCAGATTGGCAACTGGCATGGGAGGCACCAGGACATGCAAATATGCTGGGCTGCTCTCACGGCCAAGCCTTGGTGGAAGGAACAATTTTTCATTTGGTTTTTCTTAAGTGGTCGGTACATAGAGGCAACCAGATATATATGTCCGGTCAGCAGTTGAAGATATCTTGCAAAATGAGTACTGCTATACATCCGACCCCATCATCCGACCCCCGTCTGACCCTGTCTTATCTATCAATCAATTCACTTCATACGAGCCAGCTTCTCATCATGTGGACCAGGGCAAGCAGCAGCTAAATGCTGATCTCGAACGCAGGTCGTACATACCAGTCATATGTGTAGCAATTTCCTTCCAAAATTGTTCCATTGATGGATAGCGCCTTTGATTTGTTGTACAGTCATAGGTTCCTTTTCTTTCGCGTCGGTGGTGAATGATTAGTGACTGCACCAATGAGAAGAGGATAATACGAATCATCTGGTTGATAGTTAATTAATGTGTAAATTAGATGTTATTACTAGTAAATAGTAACCTGTCAACAGAATACATTTCATTTCTCATCATTTGAAGCCTGAATTACTCATGCAAAACTCAGTCTCACCCACCTACCCTTTATACACAGCAACCCTCAATTTTTTACATTTTAGACCTTTTTTGAAAATTTTCTGAAAAAACTTATTTCAGAAATAGATCCTTTTCGCAAAGCTAACGTCATTGCCACCGTGTGGTTCAAGATGATGGCGCCAATGTCATTGGTGCCATCTCTCTGGTCTTTTCGTGAAAGCCAAGTCACTTATATGAAGGAGGATGACGCCAGTGTTATTAGTGTCAAGTATGGATAAGTAATTTTTTTTTCAAAATATGACTTATTTGTAATAAAAACATTTACAGATAGTCCCTCTGCGCCAATGTCATTTGCACCGATGGCCTATCTGTAAATTTTTTAATTAAAAATAGATCTTTTTTTATTACAAATAGGTCCTTTTTTAAAAAAATTTTACAAATTGGTCTTCAGCGTTAATGACATTGACGTCTTTCCCCTTCACATAAGTGACTTTGCTTCTACGGGAAGGCTACGGGATGGCACTAATGTCACTGGTGTCGTCATATTGAACCACGGTGCCAATGATGTCGGTGCGGTGAAAAAAATCCCTTTTCAGAATAAGTTTTTTTAGAGATCTATTTATATAATAAGTTTCATGGTCTAAATTTTTTTTAAAAAATACAGCACAGCAACCTCTAGTCTCAACCTTATTTATATGTTCACTTACTTAAGTAAGATGTGTAATAGAGGGTGGTGGGTCTTCTTTCTCCTCTCAATTTCTTTATCTTTGTCCTCCTTCGCTGGCTTGTCGATCTATCTGTCAGCCCATATTAGTTCGGCACAGGAGGCATTGGGAGTCACAAAGGCACTATCCTTAGTTTGCAGTGAAGATTGATGTGCTAAGGTGTTAAATATGTGATCCGAATTTAAACCTACAATATATTCGGATTAGTTTCCTAGTAGGATTCCTAGTCGTTTTCTATTAGGAATTAGTTTCCTAGTAGGATTTTTAGTCGTTTCCTATTAGGAGTCTTTCCTTTTATCTTCTATATATTCTTGTAAGCCGTACGGGAAGAGAAGAGACAAGTTCTCATTGTTATTCCCCTACGTTTGTAATCAATTCCTCAATAGTGATCATTGCTGGTTGGCGCCCGTGGTTTTTTCCCACAAGAGTTTTCCACGTAAAATCCGTGTCTCCGTTGTGCATCTATTTTCGTAACAAGTGGTATCAGAGCATTGAAGATTAATCTACGATTTCCAGCCACCGACGTGTTCGTCGTCACCATCGAATCAATCTGTTCGGCACCCTACCCATTGAGTCCGACGTTGTCCGCACGAGAAAACAAGCAGGAGAAAATTCAGGATTAATTCCCATGACGAGTTTGAAGTATGATCTACCGCTCCTGGACCGAGACACAAGATTCTCACTGTGGCAAGTGAAGATGCGAGCCGTTCTTGCACAGCAANTTCTTCTTCCTCACCCCTCCCTCTATTATTTTCCTCGAGTCTCGACGGCTGCGAATAACGGCCGCGGAGTTGGAATGGGGATTTTAGAGGGGAGGGCAAAAACTCGCCCTCTGTAAGGGCGGCAAGGGGGCCGCCTGCAAAATTGCCAGGGCGACCGCCCTTTTGCAGGCGGCCCCCTGCGAACAGTGAAAAAACGCCCTTGCCGAGGACGGCAAGGGACTTTTTTGCAAAATTGCAATGACGAGACAGACGGCGCCCAACGGCCGTCTGCCACGTCGGAAAAATCGCCCTCTGGGAGGGCGATTTTTAGAACTCGCCCTCCCGGAGGGCGAGAGGAGATTATTTCTGCAATATTTCGAAACAGAAAATTATTTTTGCAAATCTTTAAATAAATAAAATTAAAAATGCAAAAAATTCCCAATAGAAGTGCCGTAACTCCAACTAGACCTTGAATTGTTAATTCTTGGAAATATTTCACAACTAATAACCACATGGGATTCCAAGCTACTCTGCCCTCACTCTCTACCCACCTTAATTTACTTCAGACGTTTTAAGCTTGAACTACCCGCATGTAGTACTACATAATGCTGATAGAGAAAGTGTGAAACCATTCCCAGCTGCCTACCTGCATCTGCATTCGCACTTTCTCCTCATCGGTCACTCACCCTCTTTATTTACACCTTCATATATCTTCGTTGACATTCTACCATATGTAGCTCACAATATGCATGCAGGTCGCAGGTAGATACATTGATGTGCATGCAAACAGATAGTTGTCATATCTTTGTCTCCTTTCTTCACCTCCAAATCTCCGATTCTTCCTCCTTTTCCTTTGCTATAGCATATGTACATCGGTCTAGCCTTAGTTCGGCTTGGGAGACATCGGGAGGTACAAGAGCGCGACA
Organism: Oryza officinalis; assembly: GCA_008326285.1. Classification (NCBI taxonomy): domain Eukaryota; kingdom Viridiplantae; phylum Streptophyta; class Magnoliopsida; order Poales; family Poaceae; genus Oryza; species Oryza officinalis. Next base: position 45,081,360 of record BDMV01000006.1, on the reverse strand, counting down.
TGTTCTTCTTCAACGAGAATCCAAAAGGACACTGGTTGTGAGTTTTTTTATCAGTGCCTTTGAGTCAATCTTAGAAGCCAGATCGAATAAAAAAGTTCAAAAGCATCCATATATAGTAGCAGCAACATTCAACAAATATTCGACTGTAAATTAGCCCAAATATTACTGCCGGAAAAATTTCTTTGTGTGACAGATGTGTATGAAAAACTTGTCTAAAATGTGTGCCGGTAGAGAACTTGTTCACTGATCAAAGCAATGCCGAGAGAATTAGCCTGACAAGTAACTAGAATTAAAGGAATCCATGAATAAACATCAATTACTATTGAGAGTCCATAAAGCAACTGAGGATTCTGATCAGGTTACTCTAAGTGGGAAGTGGTAATTGGCATGTGGAATTGTCCTATCAGTGTTTAAAATTCCGAATAGGAAGAAAACTTTGTCAGATTAAAATTTTCGAGAATCCTTTCACTCGGGCGCCCGACGAGAAGGGAAAATATCGGGCACCCTTCCGCATCGTCTCATTCCGTGCCGCCTCCTCTCCCTTGCCTCCCTCGCCCACGCTGCCTCCTCTTCCCTGCCAATCTTGCCCGCACCGTCTCCTCTCCCCCGCCGACCTCGCCCACGCTGCCCCCGCCAACCTCGCCCGCGCCGCCTCCTCCACCGGATCCGCACCGTCAAACATCCACCGCCACTTTTTGAATTTCTTGACATCGACGGGGGCTTCGTCCCCATGGAGGTGCACCACCCTTGTGCCACCGCTGCTCGCGACATTGTCGACTTTACCAGCCCTTTTTTCCGTCGTTCCCGGATGTCTGGCGCCGTCGCGACATCCTCGACGGCTGTGTCTTCTTCTCCCGCGACGCTGACGACCCCCGCGAAGACCAAAAGGAGAGCACTGAAGTGGAGGAAGAGATAGATCTAGCTTGATTTTTTTTGGATTTTTGATGTTTCAGCCCGTGTATCCAAATGTTTCATTAGTTGAATCAAAATGTTGCAGTGAGTTTTCAGTGGTGTTTCATTTCTTTTCTTCTATGAATCCGGATTTGTTGATATTCAACACCTTTAAAATCGATGTTTCATATGTTGTAGAAAAATATTTCAAGAGTGATTTAATTGTGTTTCATTATTTCAATAGTTGAAACATCCTTTTGTTAGGCACTGAAACATTTTGTATAAAGTGATGAAACAACACCCGATTTGTAGTCGTTTCATAAAATTTTCTTGCCTGATGTAAAGTTCCCACCTAATTCCAAGTTCCCTGATAGCGTTAGGCATGCAATGTTTAACAACCCATGAGCCCACGCCAAGAACAGTACGCGCAAATTACTCTAAGGCCAGAACAAATTAACATTAGAAGTGCCAAGCCCCAACCATATATACGTCATCGAAAATTTTCCTATGGCCATCTAGCCCCAACGTAGAAGATTTTGAGCTGCCTCCCAACTTCATCCCACCACATATCCTCTTGCCGTCATTGTCGTCTACAATCCCCACTTACATTTTCAAATTTCTGTGTCAATGCAAGTTTTGTAAATCCAATTAACTTGACCTTGAATTGGTAATTCTTGAAGAATTCCACAGCACATAACTGCATAAATGCAAGTTTTGTAAATCCAAGCCTGGGAGGTTGTTTCCTCCTCCTCCACCTCATCTTCACCATATGTAAATAGCACAGTTGCAAATGTGTATTGGTTTTAGATCAGATGATATCCATACCAAGAAGAGAAGAACATATATAGCTATTTTATTTTTTGTCAGTTTACTCATGAAACTTGATCATCAACCAGCTTGGCATGGGAAGCACCGGGACATGCAAATATGCTAACACGCTGGTTTTGCCGAGCATCAATGGCAGGAAAAGTTTTTCATTTGGATTTTTAAGGATCGGTTATAGGAAAAAAGGAGGTAGGTAGAGCCATGTTTGATCAATTTGAGGAACTGTGGCAGCTAGCAGCAATGATAAGCTAGAGAAGACATGGATCATCGTATTAATTGGTAGCTAATATGTAAATTAGATGTTAACGGTAAATAGTAATTATATCCTGCCAACAGAGAGTAGAATATTTTGGTGCAGGTGCCAGGTGCATTGCTCGTTTTCTCGTCATTTCAAGCCTAAATTTACCGCATGCAAACATGGAAATATCATCTCACCCACCTTACTCTTCATTAATTACACATACAGCAACCTGAACTGAACCTTATTTACACTTTCTCTGACTTGAGTTGCTATATGCAGTGGGGTGTTGGGTCTTCTCTTCCTCCTCATTCTTCTTCCTCTTTGTTCTTCACTAGCTTATTGGTCTAGCAGCCATCAAGCCCATCATTAGTTCGGCATGGGAGGCATCGCGTGGTAGAAAGCCACTCTCCCTAGCTTGCACACAAGAATGATGACATTAGCAAGCTATGTGCCGTTTACTTTATGTAGGCACAAAAGAAGAAGTGGAGTGAAGCTTGGAAGCTAGGTCGGGTGGCAAAAGAACAGTACAAGTTTTTGAGTTACATATAGGTTCCAATAGATCTAGATCTATGCAGTGGAGATCAAAGGAAAAGCATGAGAGGGATCAATTGGATGTGGTCAATGGTGGAAAGCATCTCCTGGAGCATCATCTGCGACATCTTCTACTACTCATCTAGCCATCTAGGGATTGGATTCCATGTATGCATTAATTTTCTGTCTGTTAATTGGTTTTTGGCTGAATGCTCGGAATCTATACTCTATTTACTTGTGCAACAAGAGAGGTGACTACAAAGGTGCAATATTAATTGTCAAAGAAAATTTTCATGTCATGTGTAAACCTTGTCTAAAATTTGAACAGAGAGAAATTAACTCTCTGATTAAGGTCTACTGGAGAGAATTAGCACTTCAAAGAAACGGAAATACTTCTCTGACGTATACATACATGCATGACCTTACTAATCTCGATTCTATAATCTGCACAGCTCATGTTGATCTGTGGCATGGAGAGTACCCTACCACATAAACCCAACCAGCGTCAATATGGGGGCATCTATACCCATTGGTATAGATGTCGGTTTCATTTATAATATTTATAGGTATCAAGTTCTAACTTTAAAATTGACATCTATAGTATTTGAAATAAAAAAATTAGGAGGCGGCGTGCTCACGAGCCAGCGGCGTGAGATGCACGTGGAGACACTGCTCGCGGCCGCCGGAGAGCGCGTCGAGTGACGGCAGCTGCTGCTCAAACCAAAAAAACACAATCAACAGCAGCAAGAAGAAGAAGAAAAGGGTTTCTTGTTGGGAAACACCTACCTCACCTGAACATCAAGAAACAGGAAAAAAGGACCGCCTCCAGCTTCGTCATGTCGAGAAAGTGGAGGACACCATGAGCGCTGACAAGGAGGCGGCGGTGGCGGACGCAAGAACAAGGTGGTGGCGGAGGAGGGGGAGGGAGGGTGGTTCGTCGTCATCGTGGCCACGGGACTGGGCGAGGGAGTCCCGCGTGTCACCACGGCTCGCTGTGCTGCTCAGCGGGGCATGTCTCCCGCCGCACCTGATGTAGGTGCTCCCTGCCGAGCTACTCCCGCTTCTGGTCCCCGACAAGGCGCCCAAGGCATGGGCCGCGCTCCACATGTTCTCCATCTACTGCTCAGGGCTCCTCCACACCAGCGTCCTCCTTGAGCCCTTTGATGACGTCGGCCTCGAGCTCAACATCGGCCCCGACCTCTCCGTCCTAGCCCCCTCCCCCTCCTCCTCCTCCCTCGACCATGCTTCCACTGCTACCTCCACCCCCGCAACGTCGCCCGACTCCACCGCGCCGTCACGTGGTTGCTTTACGATGACATGTACCTCTACTTAGACTACGATTGCTCCTCCTTCGAGGCACAACAGATCCTGGCCCCCGCCCCTGCCCCCGCCACGATGGAGGTGGAAGGGGAAGGACGCCGCCAATGTCTCAGTGCGTCAAGGGGTGGCGTCGAAGAGCAGGAGGAGGCCGAGGGGCGAGGGAGGTAGAGAGGAGGGGAATTGGTCCTCTGTGTCGGGGAGGCTTGTGTCGGCCGGGTGCAATGGGTGGATAAGGACGACTCGGCTCGGTCAGTTTCTTGGGTGCTGTTTTTTTAATTAACCGACATCTATTATAGGTGTTGAATTTTTTGAAAAAATTGATACCTATAGTATTGATGTCGGTTTTTTCTTTAGAACCGACATCTATAGTGCTCAAAGGTATTGAGTCACTACTAGGGATGCGGGCAGGACGGACTTGCAGTCTCTTTGAGGCCTGCTTAATCACAATTTTAGTTATATTTTTTATCTACTTTTTTTTACTAGTGGATGAAAACAAACTAGTATGCAGGCGTTTATGCACCATCCCTATCTAGTACTATTAATTGGTAGCCTTCCTGCACAAGGTCATGCTAGTTCTAGTCCTATTTGCTCATTAGTTTGCCATTGAATTACCCACACACAAAATTACTTCATCCACCTACCCTTCATCATGCAAGAACCTCGCCTCGACCTTATTCGCATATAACTTGAATGAAATATGCAATTGTATGCTCAGTCTTCCACCTACTCGATTTCCCTCCTTTGTCCTTCGCTGGCTCTTCCTCTAGGCCTGAAGCCCATTTGAGCGACATGGCATGGGAGGTATCGGGAATTACCCAGGCACGAAGTGAGTTTGTGATGGAACACCCTGCAAAAACAGTGGAGCGGGGATCTTACGTCGGTGTACTAAGAGAATCAGCTGAAGAAGGACGTATGAAGTTAGAAGGTCAAAATGGTACCTGAGACGATGCTCCTGCAGACATCCACTTTGAAGGTCCTGTAGACATATCTTTGGCTAGCGTGGGCAACTGAAATGCTCCTAAAAACATCCACTTTGCAGGAGCTTCAAAGTGAGGCCCCGTTTGGTAGGGCTTCAAACTTCAACTCCTAGCTCCAAACTCTCACTTCAGTGGAAGCTAGCTCCTGTGAGAGCTGAAGGTCAGTTAGAAAGTGTTTGGCTAGCTTGATCAGCTCCAGAACTCCTGAAAGAGAGGATATATAGGAGAAAGATTAACAATAGTACCCTTGTGGGTTTTGTTGTTTTCGTGATGTATTACTGATAATTGTTTATTTATCTTTAGAATTTCAATAACATAATTGTAAGGTTAAAAAATAATCAACAAAATAATTGACATAATTAGCAAAATCGCCATGTTGTTCTCTTGGTCTAGATTTAAAATTTGTATTGTAGTCTACCATTTTGTTCTCATTTCAATTTGTATGAACACATGATAATTTTTCACATCTACATAGTTCATAAATAAAAAAAGAATCACCCACAACATACATGCAAAATCACCTTATTGTTCTCTTGGTCCAGATCTGAAATTGAAAAAAAAATAAAAAAGGGTTGAGGGCATGGTCGCCGCCCTCGCCGCTGCCTGCCCTAGCTGCTGGCCATGCGCCGCCTAAGCCGCTGCCCGCGCGCCGCCCGAGCGCCGCTCGCCACTCGCTTGCCGGCACGCTGCTCGTCGCTCGCCTGCTGCTCGCCCGCCCGCCGTCGTCCGCCCCCCTGCGTGCCGCCCACACGCCGCCGCCTGGCTCGGTGGGTGGGAGGGTTATGGGAGGGAGAGGTGAGGAGGTGGGTGGGGGTAGGTCAGTGGCAATTTTGTATAAATACGTTAAAAAATTAAAGGGTATTGGGTCTTTTGGGGTGGAGTGGAGCTGTGGAGCAGTAAAAATCCAGTTTTACCCCTGTAGTACAATTTTGTAGAGCACCTATGCTAACTCCGCTCCAAAAAAATGAAGAATCTGTACCGTTTGGTATAGTTTCAACTCTAGATAAGTTAGAATTGGGAGCTAGAGCTATGCCAAAGGGGACTGAATGTCTGAAGGAGCATTTTAGACTTTCAGCTGCACGCGCTAGTCAAAGACATCCAGGAGCATTTGGGGCCTAAATGTCTGAAGGAGCATTTTAGATTAGATTTTCAGCTGCACGTGCTAGTCAAAGACATTCAGGAGCATTTTAGATTTTCAGCTGTACGCGCTAGTCGAAGCATGCTAGGTGTATGCTCACTTGCGCCAAAGAAAAAAGTTCAGCAAAGAAGCACTATTTCTTGACCGCGTTTCAATTTGCTAAAAGAAAGAAGCGATGCTGTTAAGGAATTTTTTAATATATCACGTATACTATTTTCCTGAGATTTAAACGTATGGAAATTAATTTATCCCTGGTCAAGGTATGCCAGAGAGAAAACTAATTTGAATCTAATTTGCACACATGATGCATCCCACTACTTAAAAAATCGTTTTTACATACGACCAAAAGTGATTTTTGCATGTGGCCAGCGTAACCGCATGCACCAAAAGGTGTGCAAAAATTGGATTTTTGCATGCGGCCAACGCAACCACATGCGAAAATGAGCAAAAATTGGATTTTTACATGCGGCCAGCGCAACCGCATGCAAAAAATATCATTTTCGCATGCAGTCACCTATACACGCCGCATGCGAAAATAATTTTGGCAAAAAAATAAAAATAAAAAAACCCCAAATTGGTCGAACCCTAGCCCGCCGTCATTGTTGGCCGGATCCGCATGGGGCGGCGCCACTGCCGCTGCTCGAGCCCACCGTCCTCCACACCGGATCCGCCGTCCGCCGTCGTCGTCGCCACCGTCGGATCCATCGGCCCCATCACTTGCCGGCGCCGGATCCATGTGGGATTGCGCCGGATCTGCTGCCCGAGCCTACCATTGGATCCACCGCCTCCACCACCCACCGTCGTCGCCGGCACCGGATCCGCATGAGGGAGGGCCCCCGGCGTCGGATCCGCACGGGCACAGGCCTCGGCGACGGATCCACACAGGGCAATGCTGCTCCCGGCTGCCTCATCGGCGTCGGATCCGCACGAGGGAGGGCCCTGGGTGTCGGATATGCCCGGGGAAGGGCCGCCAGAGCCGGATCCACGCGAGGCGATGTCGCTCCCGGCCGCCTCCTGGTCGTCGTTGGCGGCGCCGCCCGCTCCCGACCGTCTCATCGGTGCTACCGCCCACTCCCGCTTGGTGAGGAGAGGAAGAGAGGAGAGAAAGAGAGAGAAGAGGAGAGGAGAGGAGGTGAAAAAATTTGAAGTGCTGAGAGGGAAAAGAGAGAGGAAGGGAGAAAATATCTGTGGAGAAGAAGGGGTATTTTCGCATGGGAATCACTTAAGAGGCATGCAAAAAACTACTATTGCATACGACCCCTTAAAAGTACCATATGGAAAAATAGACTCATTTTTGTATGCGGCACCTTAAGTAGCCTGTTTGCGAAAACAGATTTTTGCATGATGGCCTATTAAGGAACCGTATGCGAAAATCTATTTTTGCATGTGGCCCTTTAAGAGAACCGCACGGAAAAATAAGCTCATTTTTACATGCGGCCTCTTAAGTGGTCCGTGTGTGAAAATAGATTTTTGAACGTGGGCTTATTAAGGAGCCGTACATAAAATTGAAAATTGAAGATCGATTTTTATAGACGCGACTAGTTATGTTTTGTTTGTAACTTATAGGATTCTCGTACAGAAAAATTTTATAGCAGTGTCCGATGGATACATAACCTCTGCTCAGGTCAATCTGCAACTCTGCAGCTTGGGAGGTGGTGGTAGTAACTTTCTGCACCTAATCTCGCCAGTGGAGTACGCGCCATGTAGGTTCACTTCTCTTCACTCCCCTATGATTCCCCCCATCTTGTTCGACCGACTTCAATATTGCCAGAATTTTTTCTTGCGTGATGTACAAACCTTGTCTGATGAATTTGTTCACTGATCAAGGTGATGGTGAAGAAATTTAGCCTGTCAAGAACCAAAAAGCATGTCTAATGCAGGCATACATGCTCACGTGCATGATTAACCTGTCTAATTTTATCATCTTTTAAAAAAAGATAGTGTGAGGTACCATATTTTTCATATGTAAAACTTACTATCTTGAGATGCATAAAAGTTTGACATTTATTAGTACTTTCCTAATGATAGTAAAATTCTCTAATTTAATCTTTAAAGCTCATATCGACTTGCAGTCTGAGCATGTCTTTTTTTAACGAAAGATTGAGCATTTGAATGATTAGGAATGTTTTAACTCTTTGCACCTAATCCAGTAAGTGTAAGTACATATTGGTACGTGCGAAAAACATCACTTGTCTATTTTGTCTTCACTCCTCTCTTTTCCCTTGCTCAGCTTTGCTCCCATCATTTTAAACCTCAACCACAACAAACCCAGCTAGTCATTTTACTCATGTATTCCTCCTCTGCTACCCTACCCTTCGTTAGTAGACGATTCATATAAGATCCATCTGTCTAGTGATCGTTATAGACAGTTTGGGAAGGAAATGCATCATGTATGGATGCTGGATGCCTTGTTTCTTCCTCTTCATCCTCCATTTTCTTTGCTGATAGCTCGTTGATCAGCTAAATCCACTGGCTTTTGGCATGGGAGCTGTCAGGATCGAGATACAGATCGATGCATGAGCATGTCACGACCAAGGATCAAATGGAACATTTCATAGCCGTGTTGGTTTTCAGCGTGATACAACTCGAACAAGGATGTAACCTTATCATTGTCCGGCTCTACACTGGAGACATGAGCACGTGGATGGAACTCTTTCCAACCCCTCTTCTCTTCTCTCTGCACGTCAGTCATATCAACTTTGGGGTTGCCTGTCTCCTACAGTTTAGTAGTGCATATCATCCCCTCTAGGCCTCTACGACGGAAGTAGTGCTTTTAATCCAACTAGACCTTGAATAGTTAACTGTTGGAGGATTACACGATACATAAATATGGTTCCGAACTTAATTACTTGGAGGTTGTTGACTCCTCGTCCTCTTCATCATCACAAAATGTGAACAGCACATTTGCAAATGTATTGGTTTTTGGATCAAAAATCCATCACCAAGAACAATGAACATAGCTATTTACTTTTCAAGCTCAATCATGGAGCTAATCACTAACCAGATTGGCAACTGGCATGGGAGGCACCAGGACATGCAAATATGCTGGGCTGCTCTCACGGCCAAGCCTTGGTGGAAGGAACAATTTTTCATTTGGTTTTTCTTAAGTGGTCGGTACATAGAGGCAACCAGATATATATGTCCGGTCAGCAGTTGAAGATATCTTGCAAAATGAGTACTGCTATACATCCGACCCCATCATCCGACCCCCGTCTGACCCTGTCTTATCTATCAATCAATTCACTTCATACGAGCCAGCTTCTCATCATGTGGACCAGGGCAAGCAGCAGCTAAATGCTGATCTCGAACGCAGGTCGTACATACCAGTCATATGTGTAGCAATTTCCTTCCAAAATTGTTCCATTGATGGATAGCGCCTTTGATTTGTTGTACAGTCATAGGTTCCTTTTCTTTCGCGTCGGTGGTGAATGATTAGTGACTGCACCAATGAGAAGAGGATAATACGAATCATCTGGTTGATAGTTAATTAATGTGTAAATTAGATGTTATTACTAGTAAATAGTAACCTGTCAACAGAATACATTTCATTTCTCATCATTTGAAGCCTGAATTACTCATGCAAAACTCAGTCTCACCCACCTACCCTTTATACACAGCAACCCTCAATTTTTTACATTTTAGACCTTTTTTGAAAATTTTCTGAAAAAACTTATTTCAGAAATAGATCCTTTTCGCAAAGCTAACGTCATTGCCACCGTGTGGTTCAAGATGATGGCGCCAATGTCATTGGTGCCATCTCTCTGGTCTTTTCGTGAAAGCCAAGTCACTTATATGAAGGAGGATGACGCCAGTGTTATTAGTGTCAAGTATGGATAAGTAATTTTTTTTTCAAAATATGACTTATTTGTAATAAAAACATTTACAGATAGTCCCTCTGCGCCAATGTCATTTGCACCGATGGCCTATCTGTAAATTTTTTAATTAAAAATAGATCTTTTTTTATTACAAATAGGTCCTTTTTTAAAAAAATTTTACAAATTGGTCTTCAGCGTTAATGACATTGACGTCTTTCCCCTTCACATAAGTGACTTTGCTTCTACGGGAAGGCTACGGGATGGCACTAATGTCACTGGTGTCGTCATATTGAACCACGGTGCCAATGATGTCGGTGCGGTGAAAAAAATCCCTTTTCAGAATAAGTTTTTTTAGAGATCTATTTATATAATAAGTTTCATGGTCTAAATTTTTTTTAAAAAATACAGCACAGCAACCTCTAGTCTCAACCTTATTTATATGTTCACTTACTTAAGTAAGATGTGTAATAGAGGGTGGTGGGTCTTCTTTCTCCTCTCAATTTCTTTATCTTTGTCCTCCTTCGCTGGCTTGTCGATCTATCTGTCAGCCCATATTAGTTCGGCACAGGAGGCATTGGGAGTCACAAAGGCACTATCCTTAGTTTGCAGTGAAGATTGATGTGCTAAGGTGTTAAATATGTGATCCGAATTTAAACCTACAATATATTCGGATTAGTTTCCTAGTAGGATTCCTAGTCGTTTTCTATTAGGAATTAGTTTCCTAGTAGGATTTTTAGTCGTTTCCTATTAGGAGTCTTTCCTTTTATCTTCTATATATTCTTGTAAGCCGTACGGGAAGAGAAGAGACAAGTTCTCATTGTTATTCCCCTACGTTTGTAATCAATTCCTCAATAGTGATCATTGCTGGTTGGCGCCCGTGGTTTTTTCCCACAAGAGTTTTCCACGTAAAATCCGTGTCTCCGTTGTGCATCTATTTTCGTAACAAGTGGTATCAGAGCATTGAAGATTAATCTACGATTTCCAGCCACCGACGTGTTCGTCGTCACCATCGAATCAATCTGTTCGGCACCCTACCCATTGAGTCCGACGTTGTCCGCACGAGAAAACAAGCAGGAGAAAATTCAGGATTAATTCCCATGACGAGTTTGAAGTATGATCTACCGCTCCTGGACCGAGACACAAGATTCTCACTGTGGCAAGTGAAGATGCGAGCCGTTCTTGCACAGCAAGACCTCGATGATGCGCTATCTGGATTTGACAAGAGGACTCAGGATTGGTCCAATGATGACAAAAAAAGGGATCGTAAGGCTATGGCATATATTCATCTTCATCTATCTAACAATATTTTGCAGGAGGTGCTTAAGCAGAAGACAGCCGCTAAGCTGTGGTTGAAGCTGGAACAAATATGCATGACAAAGGATCTGACCAGTAAGATGCACCTGAAGCAAAAGCTATTTTTGCACAAGTTGCAAGATGATGAGTCTGTAATGGATCATCTTTCCACTTTCAAGGAAATTATTGCTGACCTTGAGTCTATGGAGGTAAAGTATGATGAAGAGGATTTAGCCTTTATTCTATTGTGTTCGTTGCCTAGCTCATATGCAAATTTCAGAGATACTATTCTTTATAGTCATAATACTTTAACTTTGAAAGAAGTTTATGAAGCTTTGCATGTCAAACAAAAGATGAAGAAGATGGTACCCTCTGAAAGTTCAAGTTCACAAGTAGAAGGCTTGGTAGTTCAGGGCAAGCAACAGGAGAAGAACACAAAGAATCAATCAAGAGATAAAAGTTCAAGTAGCTACTGTGGAAGATCAAAGTCCAAAGGCAGATATAAGTCATGCAAATACTGCAAGAGAGAAGGACATGATATCTCTGAGTGTTAGAAGCTACAGAACAAAGACAAGAGAACCGGAAATTATAGACCAAAAAGTAATAAAGAAGAGGAAGGTAAAGCCGCAGTTGTTACTGATGATAAGTCTGGTGCAGAATTATTTGTTGCTTATGCTGGTTGTGCTCAAACTAGTGACCAATGAATTCTTGATACTGCATGCACCTATCACATGTGCCCGAACAGGGATTGGTTTGCCACCTATGAGTCTGTGCAAGGTGGTACAATTTTGATAGGTGATAATACGCCATGCAAGGTTGTAGGTATTGGAACAATTCAGATCAAGATGTTTGATGGTTGTATCAGAACATTGTGACAATGTGCGGCATATTTCAAATTTGAAGAGAAATCTCATCTCTTTAAGTACTCTTGATCGCAAAGGGTAAAATATTCCGGTGGAGACGGAATTTTAAAGGTAACCAAGGGTTTTCTTGTTGTGAAAGAGGACATTTATATGGAGCAACCTGAAGGTTTTGTTGTTCCTGGAAAAGAGAACCTAGTCTGTAGGTTGAAGAAATCTCTTTATGGGTTGAAGCAGTCACCTAGACAGTGGTATAAAAGATTTGACTCTTTCATGCCTTCTCAGAAGTTTAGAAGATCTAATTTTGATAGCTGTGTTATCTCAAAGTTGTTGATGGTTTAGCTATATATTTTCTTCTTTATGTCGATGATGTGTTAATTGCTGCAAAAGATAAATCAGAGATAGTAAAATTGAAGACATAATTGAGTAGTGAGTTGGAGATAAAGGATTTGGGTGCAGCGAAGAAAATTCTCGGTATGGAAATTACTAGAGAAAGACAGTCTGACAAGTTATATCTTAGTCAGAAAGGTTATATTGAAAAAGTTCTTTATGGTTTCAATATACATGATGTAAAACCAGTGAGTACTCCTTTAGCTGCACATTTCAGATTATCTTCAGATTTATGTCCACAGTCAGATTATGATGTTGAGTACATGTCTAGAGTTTCATATTCAAGTGTAGTTGGTTTACTTATGTATGCCATGGTATGTTCTTGTCCTGACTTATCACATGCTTAGATTGTTGTCAGTAGATATATGGCTAATCCTAGCAAAGAGCATTGGAAAGCAGTTCAATGGATTTTCAGATACCTACGTGGTACTTCTAGTGCTTGTTTGCAGTTTGGGAGATCTAGAGATGGACTCGTTGGTTATGTGGATTCAGATTTTGCTGGAGATTTGGATAGAAGAAGATCGCTCACAGGTTATGTTTTCACTATTGGAAACTGCGCTGTTAGTTGGAAGGCAAGTTTGCAAGCAACTGTTGCCTTATCTATTACTGAGGCAGAGTATATGGCTATTTTTGAAGCTTGTAAAGAAGATATTTGGCTTAGAGGTTTATACACTGAGCTTTGTGGAGTTACGTCTTGCATTAATATATTTTGTGATAGTCAAAGTGCAATATGTCTTACAAAGGATTAGATGTTCCATGAGAGAACAAAACACATTGATGTGAGATATCATTCTATTCGAGGTGTGATTACTGAAAGTGACGTCAAGGTATGTAAGATAAGTACTCATGATAACCCAACTGATATGATGACAAAATTAGGTCCTGCTACTAAGTTTGAGCTTTGCTCAAGCTTGGTTGGTGTTACAGTATAGTCCTAGATACTATTTGACGCGCGGTGATTTTATCTACATGAGGTATTTTTTGGTGATTGATGTTTTTAGGCTAGAAAAGGAAATTTGTCTCAAGGTGAAGATTGTTAAATATGTGATCCAAATTTAGGCCTATAATATATTCAGATTAGTTTCCTAGTAGAATTCCTAGTCGTTTCCTATTAGGAATTAGTTTTCTATTAGGATTCTTAGTCGTTTCTTATTAGGAGTCTTTCCTTTTATCTTGTATATATACTCTTGTAAACCGTACAGGAAGAGACAAATTCTCATTGTTATTCCTCTACGTTTGTAATCAATTCCTCAATAGTGATTATTGTCGGTTGGCGTCCGTGGTTTTTTCCCGCAAGAGTTTTTCACGTAAAATTCGTATCTCTGTTGTGCATCTATTTTTGTAACATAAGGAAGCTGTGGGTTGTTTGCTTTATGTAGGCAGTTAAGGAGTGTAGTGAAGCTTGGAAGATCGGGTTATAAAACATCAGGAGAAAGCATTTAGAGTTGCAGATGCAGCTTTAGATAGATCGAGATACACCGGATACTAGAGAAAAGGAATGAATTGCACGATGTGATGTTGGTGGGAAAACATGTTCCGAAGGATTGTGGTAAGTTTTGGCTGAATGACTCGGAACATACACTACCTACTCGACCAAAAACCAAAAGAGTTAACTATAAGGAAGCAATATTATCACAAAATTTTCATGTGTCATGTGTAAACCTTGTCTGAAATCTGAATGGACAGAAATTACTCCCTTGGATCAAGGTCTACCGGAGAGAATCAGCCCTTCAAAGAAACTGAAATACTACTTGTTTTGACTGTAATCTACACGCATTATGCATGTTCATGTCAATTTGTAGCATCGAAGCATGATTCGCCAGTGAACTATGTCCCATGTGTAGGCATATTTTGATACACACTTCTCTTAACATCGCGCGTCAGACTAAGTGGAAATGGAAATATAGAATGAAATCGAACAAATAAAGGATGGCACCATCGTTTCATTTGCTTTCTGAAGCAATGTGATAAATTTGCCATGGTCATCAATTCAGCATTCTCTGGAACATAAAACTAGTAGACATGAGACATCAATGAACAGAAGCGCAGCTTCAGGAACATCTCAACCGCAGTACATTTCGGTTCCCTTGTGACGCCGCCGTGTTGGCATGAATGTCGACCATCGCCGGCCATCAAAGCCACTCTCATCGCGACTAGTTGCCCATTAATTGGCTCAAGTCGTCATTTCAATCCTGAATTAACCATATAAGCAATCTGAACAGTCACCACCTGCATTCTTCATCACGCAGCAATCATCGCCTCAGCCTTATTGAAACTTGTATATGACTTGAGTGATATATATGTGCAGTGAAACTTGCTTGTCACGATGTCAAGGCTTCAAGCCAATAGTTTAACAATTGGCATGGGAGGTATTGGGAGTAACCAAGGCTCAAATTCTGTTTCTGTTAGAAGATAGGAGGGCACTGTCAGCTCTGGACTGATCCTCGAATTGTCTGTTCGGAGAATCGGCGGAGGAAGGAGACTGAAACTTAGAACGTCTTCAGGAATAGGAAGTTAGGAACGACTGTGAGCGGCAGAAGCATCCTAGCACATGCAGCTTCAAATACAAGGAGATATATGGTAGAAAGAAACTACAAACCTCTATGGTGACTGTTGGCCAACCTTGCAAAGTCGACCGCACCATTTGCTTGCTTGTTTATCGATGCATGCCAAGTGCACACTCATTTGTGCATGAATACAGAACAATTCAGCTGCAAAGAAGCAAATATTGTCAACGAAATTTCATATGTCATGTATAAACTTTGTCTGAAATACAGAAATTTGCCACTCCTCATTAAGGTCTGCTAGAGAGAATTAGACCTTCCACGGAAGCATGCATGCTAATCACGATTAGTGAGCACGCATCATCAGGTTGATCTGCAAATTCTGCAGCTTGGAAAGTGGTAGTAACTTCCTCCACTAATGTCGCCAGTGTAGAACGTGCCATGTCTGTACATCAGTTATCTTCAATCCCTATATGATCTACTCTACCTTACTCTCCTCCATTTACAGTTTACAGTTTTACACGGCCTTTTCTTAGCCTCGGCTCCCCTCTCTATTCAGTACATTCCTTCTTTTCCTATCCTCCAAATTGCCGGGAGGATGTATGATTTGCATGCATGCCCTCTTCTTCATCCTTCTCTCTCTCTTTTCATTTGGATAACTCATTGACTTAGGCCATTAGTTTGGAATGGGAGGTATCAAGAGACATGAAGGAGCTGCTTCGTTTCTTCTCCTGAGACTCCACCGATTCATTTGCAGTAGTTTCTTCGCTTTCTCCTGAAGATGGCTGGGCTGAAGAAGCACATGTAAGAGTACAAGAATCTTTGAAGCCCGAAATGTTAGGGGACCAAGAAATAAAAGCGGCATTTGGATTTCCTATGCTACTTGAGAAACAAATATCTTAAGATTCCCAGAAGTTCATCGGAGGAGAATCATACGAATGAGATAATGAGTTTCCACCGTGCCATGGAGCATTTATGTACTCAGTACTCATTGGTTTTGGTTTTTTTTTTCCTTTCAGTTTGTTTGCTGCTGCTCCCCTGTACATTGGTTCCTCGTTTGCTCTCTTCAGTTTTCTTCTAAAAAAAATTATCACTGCTAACCTAGGCTTCACTAGCCTGAACTTTCATTGTTAGTTTAGGAAGACTCAACACGATAAACTTTATTAACCACGGAGCGTGATTACATATAGACCAAGAACCTTCCATATCAACCTGCCCAGTCAGCGTGGAGTAAGCAAGAAGATCCAAAGCCAAAGAGCGACTGAAATGGAGACCGTGATCCAAAGTGCCGTAGACGTAGTGCAGGATGCGCTTGATTGCAGCAAGGTGAGGTTCACGAGGATCGTACATGTGGAGGCACACCTGCTAAACTGCATAAGCAATGTCTGGACGAGTGAAGGTAAGGTCCTATAGTGCACCAGCCAAACTGCAATAGTCAGTCGGATGAGCAACAGGACGACCATCGGTACCAGAGAGCTTGGTGGAAGTATCAACTAGAGTGGAGCATGGTTTGCAGTCGACCATGCTTGCACGCTCGAGGATCTACAAACCGTACTATCCCTGACAGAGGAAGAGGCCAGATGACTGACGAGTGACAGTGATGCCCAAGGAAACGATGCAAGGCGCCCAAATCCTTCATGGAGAACTTTGCCTAGAGCGCCGTGATGGTCCAGTGAAGGAGAGCGGTGATGGAGGCGGTCAGTGACCGGTTCGTCAACGTCGCCGAGGCTATCAGCCATGGTTTTCATCTTGCGACAGTAGTCGGCGACCGAGAGATCGCCCTGGTGGAAGGTGTGGAATGCCGCTGAGAGGTTGACGACACGGTACTCGCAGTTGCCAACGAACTGCTGCTGAAGGCCACACCAGATGAGGCAAGCCATCATGGTGACCGATGTGACGGACTCAAGAAGGTCACCGGAGATCGTGCCATACAGCCACGTGAGGACGACGCAGTCAATGCGCGTCCGATCCGGGCGGTCGGGACGGAAGGTGTGGGTGAGGACGTGGTCGGCGAGCGCGTACTTGCCGAGCGTGACGAGGAGAAGGTCGCGCCAGCGATTGTAGTTGCCAGCGTTGATGTCGAGGGTGACGGGAACCAATACCTTGATGTTCAGAACGACGACGGCTTGAGCGTGGAGGGACGTGGTCACATCGTCATCGAGATTTAGAGAGAGGAAGGCCGGCGATGCAGCGCAGACACGGCGGTAGCGGCATGGGGCGCACCGTTGATGGCGGCGTCGAGGGCGCCGAGGAAGCCAGCTGTGGTGCCGTGGGCGCCTGGGGCGTCGGCGTGGTTGAAGAATGCACCGTGGGGGATGTTAGATGTTGGGAGCCAGAGGTGGCTCGCTGGTGTTGCAGGCGCCCGGGCCGGCGAAGCGACGGGCGGCGGCGAAGAGGATGGCGATCTCCGGCGGAATGGCGTCGGCCGCGGACGGTGGAGGCTTGGAGGAGGACTCATCGACCGTGGCGAGCCTGGCGAGAAGGGCGGTGATCGCCTCACGAGCCACGGTGGACGCGGTGGTCGCCGTGTATTCAGCGAGGGTGGGATTGCCCAGGGCGCCGCGCGGGTGGAGAGCATTGCGGATGGCGTCGTCGAGGGTGGAGAATCGTGGAGAGGTGGGCTCGGACGACGCGGGCGTCATGGTGGCGGCCGGCAGCTGATCGCGAGAGGAAGAGAGGTAGGAGATTAGGGTGTGGTGACGGAAGCAAAATCGTCTGATACCATGCTAGTTTAGAAAGACTCAACGCGATAAACTTTATTAACCACGGTGCATGATTCCATATAGACCGAGAACCTTGAATTCCATATCAACCCAACCGATTTATATAAACAGGATGAGAAGGATAAGGAAAGGAAATCAATCAGAGATAATTACATGAAAGGAAATATATCTCTAACATTCATTTGCATGTATGCTTGCAGCCTGAAAAAGAGCAACTGCCTCTAGCTAACCTTGTCCATAATCCATGCTCTCTGTACCAAAATGCATCGATTTCCATTTACTCCGAAATTTTAGAGCAATCCTGAGATTTTAAGCCTGAAGAATCCACCTACCCGAATTTACACACCCACCTAGCTAGTCTCATCTCGCATTCTCACCTCTTTATATAGTACAATAAATCGTCTAGCATGAAGTTTCCTTGCTACCTTGCCAAACTGAAGTGGGAAATGTAAACAGTAAATAGGACACTATTGCTATCCAACGTGGCATATCCCAGCATTGGCCCCTTCCACCGCGCTTTATGATTTGGAATATATACAGTTGTTCCTTGCCATCCTTTCATGAGTTTCATCCGTCGCAAGAAGGATTCATGTTAGAAATGACTAAATGAGCAGAGATGATGTTCCTCTTCTTCTTCCTCCTTTTCACTGAATCGCCGGCATCCAAATCCAATTGTTTTGGCTTGATGGCATTGGAGGTACCGGGAGATAGGACAGCCCAGAATTCATTCTACTAGCCGAAGCTTTAAGAGATGAAGTAGGCAGCGATTTGCCTGAAGTACTTTGAGAGTACCATGTTATGGGGGTTCTAATTCAAGCTTTGGGCGTGTCTTGATTCACGGCCTCACAGCAACTGAGCTGCTCAAGCTACCTCAGACTGCTTGAGATACCAAAACTGCATGTTGTTGATTCCAAACTATGTTGTATCAACAGCCCCTACATGCCGACTGGTGACTGCGAGACAAGAGGTAGTAGCATGAAATCAATTAAATCACTCAGGTATCTTGTGTAGAAGAAAGAACTGAAAAGAGTAGCAAATTGAATGCAATCAAGCAAAGATATTACAAAACTAAATTGTGAAGGTAAACACAAATCCGGATAATGATGAAGTCCTAACCTGAAAGTCATGGCCTTTTTTATGACGTGAACTGAAATAAATGGCTGACACAATCACAGTCATTGTGTACTTAGCTCAACTTCAACAATATGCATGCTCAGATTGATACATTGATCTGCAGCCTGGACATTCAGAGCAACCCTCATAACCGGATTCTCCAAGCGCAATACACTTCGTCAAACGCCTTAATTTGCTCTTGTACGCTTGGAAAAAAATGAACTCATCCACCTATCTCATCTACTTACCCATCGTTACTCTACACATCATTACTCAGCAACCTCACCCTAACCATATATAAACTTTGCATTGCTATGGCTTTGAGTGAGATGTAGTGCAGTATAGGATGCTGGGTCTTCTTCCTCAACTTCATTCACCATTCTCCTTCCTTGTCTCGTCCTCAAGCCCATTAGTTCTGGCATGGGAGGTATCGGGAGTTACCAAGGTGCTAATGCCACCTGTGACACGAGATGCCAAAAGGCAAGCACTACAAATTTTTGGTGGGAGTATTCAAGAATCGCGCTGAAGAGCTGGATTTGATACTTAGAAGGTTTGCACATCTGACAATTCCAGAAACAATTCAGTTCCACACGCTGCTCCAAGCTGAACACATCTGTTTGTTTGTTTGTTTCTCAGCTATATGTTGAGTGTATACGCCTTCTACAGTGCAACAAAGAAAAAAAATATTGAATGCAAAGAACAAATATTGTCAAAGAATTTTTCATATGTCATATTCAAAACTGTTTGAAATTTGAACAGATAGAAATTGGTCTGCTAGGGAGAATTAGATCTTGATCCTCACAATCATGCAAATACGGCATGGCCTTACAAATCTGTCATGCCCCAAACTAGCCTTGAGTGGGAACCAGAGTAAGGCGGTCCAAATTAACCTGTAAGTCTGTACCAGTCCTAGAAAACAGTACTAGTACAACAGGAAGATAGAATACACAGTCACAGAGGTCTCATTATTATGAGTAGAGATACAACCATCTTGCAACTGCATTACAAAAAGATAAAAGCAGAGACTAACCCAAAGCCACAAGCATGACTCGGGAACTAAGCCGAAACCCTACTACAGCTCGAAGCCTGCTTGCTCCTGAAAGAACTCCTCATCAGCTGGATCCATCTCCTTTTCTTCGAGAACTGGGGGTGTTTATATAGAGCAAGGGTGAGTACGGGAGTACTTAGCAAGCCAGGGAAATTTAGGTGATTAATGCAAGTTACAAGGGGAGGTTGTTTATTTTGCAAACCATTCAGTGTCCAAGTTTTGAACAATCTAAGTGTGTGCTTGGTCTCAACCAGACCGAGACAAGTCTTAGCTCGGTCGGGGGGTGAGAAGTGACAAATTTTACTTTCATGTTTGCACAACTCCCAGAGTTGGCCTCAAAGCTGGTTTCCCAAATCAGACCAAAGTTTTCCAACCTTTTAGAAATAAGTGGTCCCCAAATGACCAATCACTTCTAGGGACTCCCTGTCCCGCTGTCTCCTTGACAGCCACTTGCTTACTGAGCAACGGGTTTCCCAAACCAAATCACCTTTTCACAAAGCTGGGTAAAACAAAAACTACGCTAAGGAATCATCTCACATTCGCCCATGACCCTAGGCATGGCTGCTCGAACAATTCGTTAACCTCTACAGAGGAGGTACACTTTACCCACACGACGTTACTAACCCTGATCACCCAGCCCATGCAGAACAGCCACGTCTAGTGACTTTGAAGTTTTCACGATAAGACATTTCAAAAGCCGACTCAAGGTCACCTTATGTCAACGGGAAGGGTCCCATGGACCAACACCAAGTTAGGTCCCAGACCATGATGTGCCAGGAAGCATAGGGGTCCTCCCCGACACCACCTCGGCAAATCCACTTGTCCTTTGGCATCAAGATTTCTCGGGCCTAGCTAGTTACTCAGCCAGGGGTGTCCCACTTCACCCATGTGGTCGCACTTGTTATATGCGACCACACAAGCATCCCGCCCAGGAATGGCCTTGTGTCGCGAGTTTTATTTGTAAAACTCATTTTTCTTTCACGAGGCACCGACCTAGGCATCGAGTTTTTCCAAAGCTTTCATAAATCATGTGTTTACCTAAGATGTTCTCAGATTTTAAGTTTGAAAGCAACCATTGGTATTCGCACAAGGTGCACAAATACCGATGTGCCACACAGGTGGTTACAAAGGGACATGACAAGCGATTAACAAGGAAAGGATCAAATGCAACAATTAGGGAGGCCCACCGATCTACCTTGCAGATGGGGCAAACAATTCCTAGTGCAATTCTATCAATGCATAAATATTTTGCAAGCAACATAATTAATATCAATTATAGGCTCAATATATTCAAAGGTGACTTGCTTTGCTCAAGGTCTTGAGCATCATGAATCTTCGAGAAATCCACGCTTGACGAAAATCCAGGAATCGCAACTAGGCGCAAACAAACAAAACCTAAACAAAAGACCAAAGAAAAGATCCTATTTAGACTAATAGATAGTTCCATTAGATAGACCACAATTTTACAAAATTACTGAAAGTGGAACGGGGTCAATCGGAATTACGGATCAAAAGATATGAATTTCGGAAGATAATTTATTTTTTGGAGCAAGGAAAAAAGATTTATTTAATTTATTGGAAAAGAATATTCTCTAGAAGGCGGGGTCCACATGTCAGTGGGGGAGGCCACGGGTGCACCATGGACTAAGTCCATGGACCGTTAGTTCGGGTGAGGGAGTGAAAGCGGACTTTTAGTCCATGGGCCGTTGGATCGGTAGAGAAGGAGTAACAATAGACTTCTCGTTTATGGGTGACAGGCTTAGTAGGGGAGGGAGTATGGACTTTGGTTCACAGGCCTCAATGGCGAGCTACGGATTAAGAGGGGGACGGGAAATATACTTTGGCCCAACGGGTCGAGGGAGTGAGCCACGGCCCAACCGACATGCGCGCGTGAGAGAGAGAGGCCGGGAAACGGGCTGACGCGCGTGGGCGAGGAGGTCGTCGGCCGACGCGGCTACGCAGCCTATCAGGCCGGTGGGAAGCCCGTGGGTGGCGAGAGGCGATGCGGCTGATAGGGCGACGACTTGTCTCAGTCAAGCACGCTGTTGTCCACGTGGGTAGCCACGTCGCCTAGACGGGTGAGAGGAGGCTGGGCGGCCGATCCGGCAGATGACAACGCTGGCAAACGGCGGCGAGACGAAGCGAGCGGCTGGCACTGGCGGCTAGACGAGGAGAAGTGTCACACCCCGTCCCTGTGCCACTGTACCAATGGCACCGAGGAGGGTATGCCGCAGAAGAACGGCGAACCGTTTTCCCACGGAACCGCAAAACAGGTACCAGTCCCAGGATAACGATGCTGGTACCAGCGGTAACATGATGAATCAATGCAAGATTTAAATAAATACAATATACCTTTACGTTGCAGCTTCGGGTAAATCTTGAGTTGCAACCTCCAATTAGAGTCAGCAGCAGCGAAACTTAGTGAAGCTACGACACCAAATCCACTGACAGTAGTTTGGGTTTAGGGACAAAACTCCAACCTTCATCTTCTTCCTGAACTTAAGCCAAGGGGAGAAAAACAACAACAATGGGGGATTGAGTACTTTCGTACCCAGCAAGCCACTAGGAAATGTGTACATGCAAGCTTCAAAGAAAGGCTGAGTTTGTTTGGCGAAACATTTTAAAACACTTTTCAAAGTTCTAAGTGTAGGTTTCAATAATACACTTTTCCTTCGGAAGGAGGCGTCTTACCTCAATCCAAACACGAGTTGCTTTGCAACAACCCGAACGAAAAAGCCAAATTTTAGCATTTATATCACTTTCTCCTTTATTAGCTTCTTTTCACTTCCAAAACATAAACCAACATTCTCTCCAACAATCATCCGTTAACCAAGTCTCAAGGTTAACAACTCCGGGTACGGTCCTCTCGACCTGCCAACCCAAACTCGGCCATCTCGGCCCCTAAACCGGCCCTCTCGGCCCCATAGTGCCAGACGACACCCCAGGTCACACAGGCCTGTTCCCAACCACGAAGGCTGGCCGTCCGTCACAAAGAAGGACTCTGGTAACAGTTCCCATCCCGCGAACCAATTTATTAAATAAGTTTTAAAAACAAATCTACGCTACGGGAATCACCTCACATTCGCCCTTGACCGTGGGTGTAACGCCTGTTCCGTCGTGGCATTAGCGGGAAAACCTAATTCCTAAAAACCCTAATTGCGAAATTTTGCTCTTCGGTTGTGTCTTGTTGTGTGCCCAGATCTTGTGCTTCCCTCTCAGTTCAGTCCCGGAGAAATCGCGAAATCGGAATTCGAATCCAAACCCTAATTCCCTCCAAAATTCAAATATCTGCCAAAGTCTACTTCACCTTCCTCTACCTTCCCGGGCCACCCCCCCGTTCGGCCCGTTCCTCCCCCCCCGCCCTCTCTTCCTCGGCCTCCTCCTCTCCCTGCTGGGCCACGCTGCCCGGCCCATTCCGCGCGGCCCAAGCACGGCGCACGTGCACCGCACACGCTCCGCGCGAGAGAGAGAGGTCTCCTCTCTCGATCTCTCTCGCTCTCTCTTTCTCACTCTCTCCCGCTTCGCTCGCCTCTCTTTCTCTCTCATCGATTCTTGCCGGCGCCCTTCCGATTTTCCACCTCCGCCCGTTGGCTCCCGCGCTCCCGCGCGTTGTGGCCGATCGCCCGGGCCAACGCAGCCGTCATCCCTGGCACCGACGCCGCCTTGTCGCCGCTCCGCGCCGCACCGCCCCGCCGTCACCGCCGACGCCATCCGCTCGGTCCCGCCGCTCTGCGGCACGTGCTGCCAAGGAAGAGAGCTGCGGCCCCTCCCCCTCTCGCTCTCTCTTCGCGTTTCCCTTCCCGTTTGGGCAAGGAGACCGCCTCCCTTTCTCTCCCCTTCCTTTTCCTTTTTCCCGACCGGTGCCGACGTCACTGCTGCCGCCGTTTGGCCGCTAGCGCCGGAGAGCACCAGCTCTCTCTACGCGCCTCCACCGCCTCTCCCGAACCGCCTTCACGCTCCACCGCCTTGCCGCCCCTTTTTAATCCCGCGCCCTTCCCTCTCTCGGTCGCCATTTGTCCCGCCGTCCGCCGTTTTCCTCCGTCGCCGTGCCGCTGCCGTCGACCGCTGCACGAGGACGCGCGAAGGGACTCCGGGCGCCGCCCTTCTTCCCCTTCCTCGGCCCGAGGCGAGCCGTTTCCGCCCCGCGCCATCGGCCCCTCTTCTCCGACGAACTCCCCCACGGTAATCCTCCCATTCCCTCCGTTTCCTCCCACCCCTAGGCGCTAGATAGCCTCGCCGCCGCGTGTTTGAGCCGTAGGAGCCGCCCCTAGCACCGCCACCGCTCGCCTCTGCTCGCCGCTTCGCCGCCACCGCTCCCTCTCCGGTGAATCCGAGTCGTTGGCTCGTCTTCCCTCGTTCCCCTCTCCGCTTCGGTGCCCTCCTTTCGCCGGACTCACGCCGCGCCGTCCCGTAGCTCCGCCGCCGTCGTGCGCCGTCGGATGTCGTCGCTGCCTTCTTCTTCCTCCCGCCGTCCTCCGTGGCAGCCACGTCGGCGCCACACAAGCGCCAGCCGCCACTTCTCCCTCCTTGCACCTCGTCCTCGTGAGCCGGGTCGCCGACAGGCGGGCCCCGCTCAGGACCCCGCGCGGTGGACCTCGGTTCACCGATCCGTTCCACCACGGTCCGGCCCAGTCGGCCTCCTCGCGTCGCGCGCGCCTCGCCGTGTGAGCCGTCCTCTCCGCGCCCCGGCCCGCTTCGCTCGGCCGCGCTCGTGCCAGCTCTCTGGGCCACGTCTCGCGACCGGCCCAGTACTCCCGCACGAGCCTCGTTCGCTCGTGGACCACGCCACGTCAGTGTTAACGACGGATTTTGGTAATCGACTCGGAAAAGAAAAAGGAAACCGAAGCAGAGAGGAAGGATTGAGTTGGAGTCGGACCAGGCTTCGTATCGGACCCGGTAACCGTATCGGACTGGGGAGGTGTTGCTATAAAGAGCGTATCGGCCGATACGGATTTGGTTTGGTCGTGGGCCGATGCGGGTTGTGAGTTGACAGTGTCAACGTGGGCTTGGTCTGGGCTCGAAGTAAGCTTCAAGGAAGTTGCCAAATAGAGATAAAGCTCGTTTTAGGCAATTGTATCTTGTAAATTAAGTAGTGTAGATCTAATCTGTGGCTTAAGTCTGCCGCAAGGACTTGTTTGTTAGTTGTAGATAAGATCGTGCCCTACAAGGGTTCTGTTGTAACTCGGGTATAAATATCCCGATAGTTTGTACATGTAAACTCTCTCAATCAATCACACAAAAACCAGTTCAATCTACTTTCGGCGCATCGCCAACCCTCGCAAGAGGTTAACTCCTGGACGAGTTCTTGCTTCTCCAGAGCAGAGGTAAGAACTCGTCCCCGACGATCTGCATCGTCGGGGCTAGCGTGTCGCTTTAGGCACGTTAAGCCCTAGCGATGTGATCGTCGTTTATCGTGTGTTAGCTAATCTTGATGCGGTTTTCTAATTCTGTCTTGCCAGCGGCTAACTCGTTTTAGGGTTTACTGCCGACGATGATCGAATTGGTTTGCTCGTTTAGATTATCTAAGGCATTTACCATCCCCAAAAGCGATCGAAGACTTGATTTTCTTTATGTTAACTCTCGATCTACACTTGAGTTGCTATCGACCTTAGTCTGTTTCGAGGTTTAACCTAAAGCCTGTTTTTGATCGTAATTAAGGATAGCGCCGGGGTTTCAGCCGGTCTTACCTAATGCATGTGATTATTTTATGTTCTTGCATGTGTTTGCCACTTATGCAGGCAGATTGGTGAATATAAATACATTGATTACAGGGTATTCTCAGGATCTCTCTGTGGTTGGTATATTTATATTGGCCGATTGGCTTGTATAAGTTTACACTAGAGTATTAGCTAGTGTATTTATCTTCATGCTACCCTCATCGGCCGATTCCAGTAATTTGCTATAAACATGATCACATGGGCCGATGAGATTAGATCTACTTTATTAGTTCTATCTTATTACTACCTCAAGTAAGCCGATATAGGTTTGCCCTATCGGCTAGGCCTTCACGATGCAACATCGGCCTATCGGCCGATTGGCCATCGGTTCTCACATGGTTTACTTGTTTAATCTTGTTGATTGCAGATCAAATCAACTGGCACGCTCTACTTACGACTAGGCAAGCCATTTGGACCTGCACTGGAGTTAAGCAGATCTCCCAGGCCGCCGTGGTAACGCGGAACCCGTTTGGTTGCTGGACGGGTCGAAATTCTGCGCCAACACGCTTTTGGCACGCCCAGTGGGACCTCAAGATCCAAGATTCTCACCAGCAACAAGAACACCTCGAGATGTCGAAGCAGGCCGAGATCGTCGAGGAGAACGTCATTCCGGTGACCGCCGACCAGCTCAGCGCAGAACAAAAAGCTGAGATGGATAGTCTGGTCGCGCAGTTCCGGAATATGTACCTGCAGACATATTCCATGACTCGGCAGGGCACCTTGATTCAAAAGTCCAAGGTGGTCATGCCGAGTTCTGGAGATGGAGCTGGAACGTCGGCGGCGGCGCACGATCACGCCGTCAAAACTGAAGACACTGCAGCGCCGACGTTGCAAGACCGAATCGACTCCGCAGTTCACTCTGCGCTAGTCAACCAGTCGGGGATCCTGGTGAACACGTTGACCAATACGGTCAAGTCGATCCTGGATGGTTCAATCCATCAGTACAAGCCTCAAGGCCCGATTTACCTGCCAGAAAATAAGTTCCCTGCCTATCGGACCTTGAGGAACGACCTGAGCACGGCTCAGCCGACAGCGCCGATGCCACCTCCATCGGCGCAACCAACAACAACCCTGCCGCTGGTCCTCACCAAGCAGGCGGGAGGAAGCCCTCAGCACATCACAGAGGAGCAATATGCGCAGTGGACAAAGGGGAAGCAACCAGTGATCGAGCCGATGCAGCAAGTTCCTGTCAACCCGACATCGGCTGGACAGCCTCACATCCCCATGCCTAGCAACCCTCCGCAGCCAGCCGCGTACAACGTGCCGCAAGGCTATCAGCAGTACACCGCAGGGCAGTACGGCGCGCAGAACCTGGATCACCACTATCAACCGTACTCCCCCAGGCACTATCAAGCAGAGGGCCTCCAACAATCCTACCAGCAGGACCTCCCGCATCGGCCCGCAGGATACTGGGCTGACATGATAGCCGAAGTGATGCGAGATCAATTCGGCTTGAAGCCCAAAGAGAACTCTACAGTGTATCGGCACCCGTATCCCGAGGAATTTGACAGGGTACCATTGCCGGGCCGATACAAGATCCCGGATTTCTCCAAGTTTTCGGGACAGGACAACGTCTCGACATATGAGCATGTCAGCCGATTCTTAGCACAGTGCGGGGAGGCATCGGCTATCGAGGCGTTGAGGGTGAGGTTTTTCCCTCTGTCCTTATCAGGGTCTGCATTCACATGGTTCTCTTCCTTGCCCTGCAATTCCATCAGAGGATGGATAGATCTGGAGAAACAGTTTCATAGATATTTCTACAATGGCGTACAAGAGATGAAACTGTCAGATCTGACTGCCATCAGGCAGCGAGTGGATGAATCGGTCCCTGAGTACATACAAAGGTTCAGAGACATACGCAACAGATGTTATAGCCTCAGTCTGACCGATTCCCAGTTGGCCGACCTGGCATTTCAGGGATTGCTAGGGCCGATACGCGAGAGGTTCTCCTCGCAGGAATTTGACAGCCTCGCTCAGCTGGCACAACGAGTATCGGCCCACGAGCAGCGATTCCAGGAGGCAAAGAAGTTCGCGAAAAAGATTAACACTGTTTATCAGTACGCCTCCGACGATGACGACGATGAAGACGCTGATGTCGACCTAGCCGAGTGGGCCCGGATGAGGAAATCAACAACTTGCCAGTGGGCCAAGAAAGGAGATAAAGAAGATAAATATGATTTCGACATCAACAAGGCCGATAAGATATTTGACCTGCTGTTGCAAGAAAAGCAGATTCAACTGCCAGTAGGTCACGTATTGCCATCGGCCGAAGACATCAAGAAAAGGAGATATTGCAAGTGGCACAATTCCTATTCACACCATACAAATGAATGCAAGATCTTCCGGCAACAAATTCAATCGGCCATCGAGCAGGGCAGAATTAAAATCGATGATGCCAAGCGGCCGATGAAGATTGAAGGCCACCCGTTCCCAGTCAACATGGTGCGGGCGGACAGGGCCGATGGCGGTGGTCATCGGACTGGCAAGCGGCCTCATCAGACCTCTGAGGGTCTGATCAGAAAATATCAGCGGAGGCGGGAGGAACAAGCTCAAGACCAAGCCGATCAAGACAACTCCTACGACCCACACTGGGAGTGCGAGTTTTTTCGCTTCTGCTGGAATGAAGGGATGAGGTTGCCATCTATCCAGGAGTGCCCTGCATGCAGTGGTGCAGAAGATTCTTATCAGGGCAGCTCAAGCAGACAAACGCATCGGCCGGCCAAGCAACGGAAATCCGTGCATGAAAGGCTGGGGCCGATGCACCAAGATCAACACGATGAAGATGAGGAGCAAGTCCAGAACCCCCAATGGTGCCCAAGCGATGTATTCACCAAGACACAGAAGCGGCGGGTTCAGAGGTTGAGGAGGAAAGAGCAAATCCAAGAGCAACAAGCTGAAATACCCCATCGGCCAACCAAGACCAGAAAAGAGTGGAGAATAAAATCCACGGTGGCCAGGGCCGATGAGGGCACCTCCAATACAGCTCAGGGCTACTCAGCTTCAAAAGGTAAGAAAACGGCATCGGCGCCTGTTAACATGGTGTTTATATTGCCAGCAGAATACAGTGTGCAGGCGGCCGATGAAGCGATGGCTGATGAGGAACAAAGTTCAGCCAGGCTACGGTTGTCACCAGACCAAGCCACCTTCGACAAGCCAGTTGACGCCAGCTACAGACATCTACGGCCGTTGTACATCAAAGGATTCATCAACGGGCGGCCGATGACGAAGATGCTGGTCGATGGTGGCGCAGCAGTCAATTTAATGCCATACACAACCTTCAGGAAGCTTGGAAAAGTACCTGAGGATCTTATCAAGACAAATATGGTATTAAAGGACTTCGGTGGCAACGCATCCGAGGCGAAGGGGGTCCTGAACGTGGAGCTCACCGTGGGCAGCAAAACAATTCCCACCACCTTCTTCGTCTTCGATGGAAAGGGTTCCTACAGCTTGTTGTTGGGACGAGATTGGATCCATGCTAATTGCTGTGTCCCTTCAACAATGCACCAATGCCTCATGCAATGGCAAGGGGACCAAGTCGAGATCGTGCAGGCCGATCGGTCAGTACATGTCGCCAATGCCGATCTCGCAGTTTGGGAGATGGAGGGAATCGACTGCTTGTCCGGGCGAGTCTGGGACGCCGATTTCCTCAAGGTAACCGACTGCGACATCGAGGCAATTGAAGACCAAGACCAGCGGTTACTTTAGCGAAGATGCACCATCCGCCGTTGACAATGACCTCTACACAGATGACGCGGTGGATGAGTTAGACGGCAAGTTGGGACAAGGTTTTACGTCGGCCGATGAATTGGAAGAAATTGATATAGGAATAGGTGATAGGCCTAGGCCGACGTATGTAAGCGCTAATTTGCCAAAGGAATACAAGAATAATTTGATAGATCTTTTGAAAGAATTCAGAGATTGTTTTGCATGGGAATACCATGAGATGCCAGGATTAAGCCGATCGATTGTAGAACATCGGCTACCAATCAAACAAGGCTATCGGCCTTTTAAGCAAGCTCCTCGGAGGTTTAAGGCCGATATGCACGAAGCCATAAAAGCAGAGATCACAAGACTTTACGACGCCAACTTTATCAGGCCCTGCCGATACGCGGAGTGGGTCTCCAACATAGTTCCGGTATTGAAAAAGAACGGCAAGCTAAGGGTATGCGTCGATTTCAGAGATCTAAATAAGGCGACGCCCAAAGACGAGTACCCTATGCCGTTGGCCGATTTGCTAGTCGATGCTGCTTCTGGGCATAAGATCATTAGTTTCATGGACGGAAACGCGGGTTACAACCAGATCTTTATGGCTAAAGAGGACATTCATAAGACAGCCTTCAGGTGCCCAGGGGCAATCGGCCTATATGAATGGGTCGTCATGACATTTGGTTTGAAGAATGCTGGAGCTACGTATCAGAGGGCTATGAATTACATTTTTCATGATCTTATTGGCTCTCTGATTGAAGTTTATATAGACGATGTCGTCGTAAAGTCAAGAGAACATGATATGCACTTGGCCGACTTACGCAAGGTACTAGAAAGGGCAAGGAAATATGGTTTGAAGTTGAACCCTAACAAATGTGCCTTTGGCGTATCGGCCGGTCAGTTTTTGGGTTTCTTGGTCCATGAAAGGGGGATTGAAATCACACAGAAGAACATCGATGCCATCAAGAAAATCAAGCCTCCAGAAAACAAGACCAAGTTACAGTCTCTGCTTGGCAAGATCAACTTCGTCCGGCGTTTTATATCAAATTTGTCGGGCCGTATAGAGCCATTCACTCCACTGTTGAAAATAAAGGACGACGAAGAATTCATATGGGGTGACAAGCAACAGAAAGCGCTAGACGATATCAAAGAATATTTAACTTCTCCGCCGGTCTTAATTCCTCCACAGAAAGGAGTCCCATTCAAATTGTACTTGTCAGCCGATGAGAAATCCATCGGCTCAGTCTTGGTTCAAGATGTTAACGGCAAGGAAAGAGCTATTTTTTATCTCAGCAGGAGAATGTTAGACGCTGAGACAAGGTACACGCCGGTGGAGAAATTATGCCTTTGTTTATATTTTTCATGTACTAAATTGAGGCATTACCTGCTTTCCAACGAGTGCATCGTGGTGAGCAAGGCCGATGTGATGAAATACATGCTATCGGCCCCTGTGTTGAAAGGACGAGTCGGGAAGTGGATCTTTGCTTTAACAGAGTTTGATCTTCGATATGAATCGGCCAAAGCGATCAAAGGACAAGCCCTGGCCGATTTCATCGTTCAACATAGAGATGACTCAGTTGCATATGCAGACATTGTGCCGTGGACGTTATATTTCGATGGATCCGTCTGCAGACACGGTTGCGGTATCGGCCTAGTCATCATCTCCCCTCGGGGGGCAAGTTTTGAGTTCGCTTTCACTATCAAGCCTTACTATACCAACAATCAAGCAGAATATGAAGCGGTGCTTAAAGGCTTGCAGTTATTACAAGAAGTCGAGGCCGATGCCGTGGAAATCATTGGTGATTCACAGCTAGTAATTAGTCAACTTTCTGGGGAGTATGAGTGCAGAGACGATATTCTCAAAGTCTATAATGAGGAGTGCAAAGAGTTATTACACGGTTTCCGGATCGTAACGATGAGGCATATACCCAGGAAGCAGAATTTCGAAGCCAATGATTTAGCTCAGGGGGCATCGGGATACAGGCCGATGGCTAAAGACGTTCCAATTCAGATTGCTCTCGTGCACGCCGATGACTGGAGGTTTGATATCATTGAGTATTTGAGAAACCCTTCCCAATCGGCGTCACGCAGAATGAAATATAAAGTTTTACACTATGTCTTATTGGACGATAACCTATATTATCGGACGGTTGATGGTGTCCTACTCAAATGCCTAGGTCCTGAGGAGGCTAAAACCGTTATGAGCGAAGTACATGAAGGGATTTGTGGCACCCATCAATCGGCCCATAAAATGAAATGGCTGATGAAGCGCGTCGGATATTTTTGGCCAACCATGCTAGAAGATTGCTTCAAGTATTATAAAGGATGTCAGGATTGTCAGAAATTTGGAGCAATTCAGAGAGCACCGGCATCGGTTATGCATCCAATCATAAAGCCGTGGCCGTTTCGAGGATGGGGAATAGATATGATCGGCCAGATTAACCCACCATCAAGTAAGGGACACAAGTATATATTAGTGGCTACAGATTACTTCACAAAGTGGGTTGAGGCCGTTCCTCTCAAGAAGGTTGATTCCAAAGACGCTATTCAGTTCGTCAAGGAGCATATCATATATCGGTTTGGGTTACCTCAGACAATAACTACAGATCAGGGATCAATCTTCGTGTCCGACGAGTTCGTCCAATTTGCTGACAGCATGGGCATCAGATTGCTCAATTCTTCTCCTTACTACGCGCAGGCTAATGGGCAGGCAGAGGCTTCCAACAAGTCTTTGATCAAATTAATCAAGAGGAAAATTGACGAACAGCCGAGGCAATGGCATACAACGCTGGCCGATTCCCTTTGGGCGTATCGGATGGCTTGCCATGGTGCAATCCAAGTGCCTCCCTATCAGCTGGTCTACGGGCATGAAGCTGTACTGCCGTGGGAAACCGCCATCGGCTCAAGAAGGATTGCTTTGCAAGACGACTTGACAGCCGATGAGTACCATAATCTTATGGTTGATGAATTGGATGATTTGGCACATGTTCGATTACGGGCCTTAGAGAAAATCAAGCGTGATAAAGATAGAGTAGCCCGTCATTATAATAAAAAGGTCGTTGCCAAATCGTTTGAGGAAGGAGACCTTGTATGGAAATTAATAATGCCGATTGGCTCCAGAGATAATAAATTCGGCAAATGGTCACCTAATTGGGAAGGCCCCTTTCGAATTCATCGATGTGTTCCTCACAATGCCTATCTGCTCAAGGGATTAGATGGCGAGATTTATGGACGAGCTCTCAATGGCAAATACTTGAAACAATATTATCCCAGTATCTGGATTGACTCATGATCGGCCCTCTAGCCGATTTATGATTACAGCCGATGTAGTCAAGCATCGTCTTTAGATGGCCGGTAAATACTATCGCCCTTAGTTCAAAATTTCAGAATATGAGCCCTCATCTTCCAAAATTTGGGGGGCATATATATATACAGGAATTTTCAAGGATTTTTCAGTTTGGCGATTGACTTCGGCTCTCTGGCCGATGAGATTGTTTATAATGAGATTGTTCGTATTAAAGATATATGTGTCTGGAATTTTCAAAACAAATTCGGCTGTACGGCCGATAAGGTGTGAGAGGATTTCAGAAGCAATAAATTAGGCTGGAATTTTCAAAACAAACTCGGCTGCATGGCCGATAAGGTGTATGGTTATACATTATAGAAATAACATATGCTACATCACCCTATGAAGTCTGCAATAGCAGCAATGGCTTTACGACGAATCTGCTCAACGTCTTCGATAGCCTGGGCATCATCGGCCATCGTCCCTGGGATTGGTTTCAGTGATTTGCTTAGGGTCGCGAGGTACTTGGCCGATGCCTTGAGCTTTGCCGTCTGATCTTCTATGACCTTGGGTGATGCAGCTATCCCGGCTTCGACTTCCTGGATTTCTTGGCGTGTAGTGGCCAGCTTCGATTCTAGCTCTGCCTCGAGGCGACGGAGTTCTTCAAGCCTATTTTTCAGCACAATCGGCTCCACCGCTAGCTCGTCCAACCTGGTCTTATCGGCGTTCACTTGAGCTTTGCTAGCGGACAGGGCCGATTCCAGTTGTTCGCGCTCTCGTCGCTCTGCAAGTCTTTCTTTTGCTCTGAAAAGCTTGAATCGGTATTGTTCCAGGAAGATGGCCGGCGTGAGGATCTCCATCAGGTCTTTGGGCAGTTCGTCTTGGATTTCTTGTACCCTGGCTCTGATGGAGGAGCAGTCTTCTACCAAACACTCCAGCGAGGCTTCTAGCCGATTCCCAATATCGGACAGCCGGTTCTTCAGATCATCAGAGATTGGTGCCCTGGCTGTGCTGGGTAGTTCCTTGTCCTCATCATCAAGAAACTGGCCGATATCAAAGGAGAACATATCGGCTAGGTTCTGTAAAAATCAACGTGGGTCGAGGTTAGCATTGTTAATCAGGAATCGGCAGAAAAGGGATCAGGGTAATCGTGGTTACCTGTGTTGGAGCATCGGTGGTGCTTGCATCGGCCTTCCTTTGCTTTGTCGACATAGTAGGCGAGGGGGTTGGCCGATGTGGTGAACGTGATGCAGCCCTAGGCTAAAAAAGCAGGAAATTGGTGAATAGGGTTATATGATTAGAAAAATAATGCAAAAAAGTCAACTCTTACCAAGACAGTCGGAGAGGGTGGTGGAGAAGGAGAAGGGGTCCTCAATCGTGCCTTGGCTCGTTCACGCCGTTGCAAAGTTGTTTTCTTGGTTCTTGGTAGAGGGGCCGATTGAGTTCTCTCCTTTAACACAGACGACACCGCAGCCTGAAAAGGATATGAAGTTAAAGTGTGATAGTACAAGGAGATTATGTAAACACAAAGAAGAGAGTATATTGACCTTGTGAACTGCGTGCCTGGTCCTTCTTGGTTGTGGGGCATCATCTTGGTCATCGGCCGGTGGGATCTCGGCAGTTTCGGCCGATGGCTCCTGGGTGGTTTCGACCGACGGGTTTTCTTCTTCGTGTGCGTCGGCCGCTGCTGCATCGACTTCCTCCTCCATCACTTGTTCTTCGAGGAATTCCTCCAAGGAGGGGTCTAGCTCTTCGGCATCGGCCTGGTCATCGGTTTTAGCCTTCTTGCTGGCTTTCTGCGATTTGCCTTTGGCCGACGCTTTTCTCTTGGGGTTTTCTTTAGGCATCGGACCTTGGAGAAGCGACGCCACTTTTGGGGCGGTGAGGCCGATGATAGATTCTAAGATGGTTGACCCCGATGGAGCTATGGCTTGAGCGTAGAAGATCTTCCGACCACTGTTGCTCACAGATGGAATCGGCTCATCTGGGACTTGAGGGCTGATGCCTTGGATAAGTTCTGTCACATAGAACCTGGCCGATTGATGAAAGATGTGAGCGGCCCACTCTTGCCACCAAGTTTGGAAGCTAATGTGCACGAAGGCATTCAGATGCAGCCGATCGCAGTCACCGAGATTGGGGAGCTCGATTTCCATTGCTTTGTTCATAACCAGGGCCGATGGGACTGTGCCTCTGCTCTCTAGGAGTTTATGAAGATGCAAGCTAATGGGAAGTTGTCCGAGCCCGCATTGTCTGGCAGCTGTCATTGGGGTGTAAAACTCATAGGACAAGCTGGTGCTCCTTCCCTGAAAGGCGCCTACTGGGAGCAGGCGTGGAGTGAGGCTGATCATGAATAATTCTCTTGATTTCATGTCATCATTTATTAAGCTCAGTTGCAGATCGTCTGGAAGCTCGAAGTCTCGGTCCGATGTATAGACAAACGTATCCATCTTGGCTGATGGGGGGCCGGTGAAGAAACGGATGAACCATGTAGCCATGTCATCGGCCGATTGATCTGCGCCGGGGTAGACGGAGGCTGCTTCCCCGTAGGACATGCATCTTCTGTTCCTGGGGTCTTCGTGATCGGCATATTTCGATGGAAAACGAGAATCTGACAGAGGTGGCCGATCAACCATGGTGTTGGTGTATATGGTTAGCCAGAGTTGAATGAACCACCATGGTCCTCCATGAGCCACAGTCTGTTTTAGCATCAAGTCTTGTGTGGAAACATGGAGTAGCCGATATACAGCTCCTAAAAGGTATCGGCCCAAGGGGATTTGTCTCTTGTCGACCAAAGCTTGAGCCAAGTGTTGACAGTTTGTAGTGGGGCCACAGGTCGATCCGCAAAAGACAAATCTCTCCAACCACAATGTCAGGAAAGCTACGTGTTCTCGCTCTGAGACCGATCCCTGTTCCATGTGTTCAGAGATATATCCGGACCAGCCTCCGATTTTCTTGGTCTTCAACTTGTGGCTGCTGTTTATCAGGAGGCTGAAGGGGTTGATCTCGGAGCTGATATCCAATCCTGTGAGTACCTTGATATCTATGAGGGTTGGGGTCATCGGACCTTGCTTGAAGATGAAGGCGTTTAAGGTACTTGACCAGAAGTAGCTGGCAGCTGACATTAGTGGCTCATTCTTCTTGGTATCGGCCAGGGACAGAGTTATGCATTGGCCGATTCCAATTTCGTCCCAGTGGACTTGTTTGACGGCAGCAATCCTTTTGTGCCAGGTCCTGTATCCATTTAGTTTTGATGGCCATGACCTGAAGGTGTGCTTCCACGCCGATACAGTGGGCTTGGCTTGCCTGAAAGGAATTCTGTCTGTTTCGGCGTTGATTAGCCAGGTTGGGTCGCAGTCGCCCATGGGGCCCAGGAGAAAGCGATGGGATTTATCGTCGGTGGGAATCAAGATTTGGTTTTTGAAGACCTAAATCGTGAGAACAACGATGAAAATATAAGGCCTGAGGGGGACAGAAAGTAAAAACCTAACTTGGGGAAATCGGCGGAAAAGGTAATAATGCGGACTTTGAAGGAATTGACTTACCGTAGGGATCTCGGAGGCGTAGAACGGGGCGGAGGCCATCGTTGTTGTTGGAGGGGTCGCTGTGAAGGGGGTTGATGTTGACGAGACGCCGAGGGGTCGCCGGAGTTGAAGAACACGAAGAGTTTGTTGAATCGGCGGCGAAAGGGTTCGAATCTGGATCTGTGTGGTTTTCAGGTTAGACCTAGCAAAAAGTCGATGAGTTCCCTGGAGCTAATTCCGCCACATTATATAATGAAGCGGAATTGGGGGGCATGTGTTAACGACGGATTTTGGTAATCGACTCGGAAAAGAAAAAGGAAACCGAAGCAGAGAGGAAGGATTGAGTTGGAGTCGGACCAGGCTTCGTATCGGACCCGGTAACCGTATCGGACTGGGGAGGTGTTGCTATAAAGAGCGTATCGGCCGATACGGATTTGGTTTGGTCGTGGGCCGATGCGGGTTGTGAGTTGATAGTGTCAACGTGGGCTTGGTCTGGGCTCAAGGTAAGCTTCAAGGAAGTTGCCAAATAGAGATAAAGCTCGGTTTTAGGCAATTGTATCTTGTAAATTAAGTAGTGTAGATCTAATCTGTGGCTTAAGTCTGCCGCAAGGACTTGTTTGTTAGTTGTAGATAAGATCGTGCCCTACAAGGGTTCTGTTGTAATCTCGGGTATAAATATCCCGATAGTTTGTACATGTAATATCTCTCAATCAATCACACAAAAACCAGTTCAATCTACTTTCGGCGCATCGCCAACCCTCGCAAGAGGTTAACTCCTGGCGAGTTCTTGCTTCTCCAGAGCAGAGGTAAGAACTCGTCCCCGACGATCTGCATCGTCGGGGCTAGCGTGTCGCTTTAGGCACGTTAAGCCCTAGCGATGTGATCGTCGTTTATCGTGTGTTAGCTAATCTTGATGCGGTTTTCTAATTCTGTCTTGCCAGCGGCTAACTCGTTTTAGGGTTTACTGCCGACGATGATCGAATTGGTTTGCTCGTTTAGATTATCTAAGGCATTTACCATCCCCAAAAGCGATCGAAGACTTGATTTTCTTTATGTTAACTCTCGATCTACACTCTGAGTTGCTATCGACCTTAGTCGTGTTTCGAGGTTTAACCTAAAGCCTGTTTTTGATCGTAATTAAGGATAGCGCCGGGGTTTCAGCCGGTCTTACCTAATGCATGTGATTATTTTATGTTCTTGCATGTGTTTGCCACTTATGCAGGCGGATTGGTGAATATAAATACATTGATTACAGGGTATTCTCAGGATCTTTCTGTGGTTGGTATATTTATATTGGCTGATTGGTTTGTATAAGTTTGCACTAGAGTATTAGCTGGTGTATTTATCTTCATGCTATCCTCATCGGCCGATTTCAGTAATTTGCTATAAACATGATAACATGGGCCGATGAGATTAGATCTACTTTATTAGTTCTATCTTATTATTACATCAAGTAAGCCGATATAGGTTTGCCCTATCGGCCAGGCCTTCACGATGCAACATCGGCCTATCGGCCGATCGGCCATCGGTTCTCACATGGTTTACTTGTTTAATCTTGTTGATTGCAGATCAAATCAACTGGCACGCTCTACTTACGACTAGGCAAGCCATTTGGACCTGCACTGGAGTTAAGCAGATCTCCCAGGCCGCCGTGGTAACGCGGAACCCGTTTGGTTGCTGGACGGGTCGAAATTCTGCGCCAACAGTCAGCCGGCCCGTCAGCCTCTCCCGCGCGCCGTTCGGCCTTGGGCCACCATCGTTGTGCGTCGGCCCGCGTTGCCCGGTCGCGCCCGATCTTGCATTGGGCCGTACCCATCTATCCAAAACAAAATCCAATTCACGTCCCTCCTTCTTTTCTTTTTCCAAGGGACTTAATAATTCATTTTTCCTTTAGACAAAAAATCAATTAATCTTAGGAAATTCATATATTCTCAACCGTTCGTCCGAATGACTCCGTTCAACGTCCAAAATTCCTCAAAAATCGAGATCTAACTATTGGCACAATTAGTGGTCGTTAATAAGGTTTCCTTTTGATCGTTGTGTTGAGTCGCCTCGTTTCACGTGAAGCATCGGAGCCAGAAGACTCGCAGTGCGCGGATTTCGAGGAGGAAGCTCAAGATCTCGAGCAAGGCATGTCACCTTTGATCAACTGAACCTATAATTTGAATTTAAGTATTTTCATTTTGCAAAATATGCATCCTTTAGGTAACACCTGACACTTTGGCCGCGGTTTGCGATACAGCCTGCAGGCCCTACCCACTTGCTGCATTTGACTTACTTGATTATTGAATGACCTAACACCCTTGTCGCCCTTTAAATCAGGTCTCGGTATTCGTACCCCACGTACGAATATCGAGGCCCCCTTCAAAATTTAAAATGATCAACTAGGTAAAACTTGGATTTACAAAATCCATGGAAAACCCGACACTTGGTTTGGTGCCTTGAAAATAAATTGAGTTTCCAAAACTCGCGGTGTGGGAGACGTACTGGAGGTACGGTTTTCCCGTTCTCGCTGTAAGGACCGATTCCTTGGGAATTACATCCGAGCATATAACGAGTACGACCACATGGGCGAATGGGACACTCCTGGCTGAGTAACTAACTAGGCCAGGGAAATCTTGATGCCAAGGGACAAGTAGATTCGCCGGGGTGGTGTCGGGGAGGACTGTAACGCCCGTTTTGTCGCGGCGTTAGCTCCTCGCTATATCGGCCCCTACCTCATCACCGCCAGATGCGGCGAAGTTGCCTACCAGCTTGAACTACCTGAAGGACTGACAGACGTGCACAATGTGTTCCATTTGTCCCAATTGAAGAAATGTCTCCGTGTTCCAGAGGAACAGGTTCCCTTGGGAAGCATTGAACTGGAGAAGAACCTAACCTATAAAGAGAGACCAATCAGAGTTTTTGAAGAGGCCGAACGACAGACTCGAAGAAAGACCGTCAAGTTCAACAAGGTGCAGTGGAGCAACCACTCAGAGGATGAAGCAACTTGGGAACATGAAGATCTTCTCCGTGCCGAGTTCCCGGAGCTGCTCCCTTAGGTGCTGAATCTCGGGGACGAGATTCTTGTTAGGGGGGTTGGTTTGTAACGCCTGTTTTGTTGCGGCGTTAGCGGGAAAACCTAATTGCTAAAAACTCTATTTGCGAAAAGTTTGCCCTTCGGTTGAGTCTTGTTGTGTGCCAAGGTCTCGTGTTTCCCCTCTCGCCTCAATCCCGGAGAGAACCGCGAAATCGGATTTCAAATCCGAGCCCTAACCCTCCCAATTCAATCTCTCAGGAAAAGTCCACTTTTCCTCCCTCCTTACCCGGGCCGTTTCCCTCTCGGCCTACTCCCTTTTCTCCTCCCCCTCCTCGGGTCGTCTCCCGGCCCAGTCTCCTCCTCTGGCCGCTCGGTCTCCTTCCTCCCTCGGGCCGCCGCCCGGCCTAGTCCTCCCCCTTGGCCTGCCTCGGCTCGCGCCCCTCTCCCTCCTCGTTGGGCCGCGCTGCCCCGGCCTGGTCCGCTCGGCCCGAGCGCATCGGGCACGTGCGCCGCGCGCACCCGAGTCGAGCGAGAGAGCGCTCTCTCTCCCCGCTCCCTTTTCTCTCCCCCATCGTTCTCGATCTCTCTCCGCCGGCGTCCTCCGTTTCCCGTTCCCACTGGTGGCCCTCGCGCCCACACGCCGTGGCCGACCGCCCGGTCCACGCCGTCGCCGTCACCCCTGGCGCCGATGCCGCTCGGTCGCCGCCCCGCGCTGCATCGCCGACGCCATCCTCCCGGCCCCGCTGCGCTGCGTGCGCATGCTGCCAAGGAGCCGAGCCGCGTCCTCCCGCGCGCTCCCTCTCTCCCCGCATGCCCTTGCCCGTTTGGGCAAGGTGGCCGCCTCCCTTTTTCTCCCCCTCTCCCCTTTTTTCCCCGACCGTCGTCGGGCCCCTCCCCTTTCTCCGCCTGCCGCCGTCTTGGCCGCTAGCGCGGAGAGCGCCGGGGTGGTCCCCTCCCCGCGCTCCACTGCCTCCGCGAACCGCCTCTTCGCTCCCCCCCAAACCGACCTCGCTCCCTCCCCCTTTAAATCCCTCTCCGCCAGCCGCCATTGCCGCCCCTCCCGAGCTCCTTTCCCCGCTGCTGCCGCCACCTTCGTCGACTGCCGCCGCAGCTGAGGACGCCGAGTATCACCCCGGCGCCCTTCTTCCCCCTCTCCCGCGGCCGAAGCCGTGCCGCCCCGCAGCCTCGCGCCGTCGGCCTCCTTCCCAGACAAACTCCTCCCCGCCGCGGTAACCTTCTTCTCCTCCCTGTCTCCCTCCTTTTCTCCTCGGTTTAGGCAAGCCGATAGCTCCGTAGACCTCCCTCCGGGCGCCGCCGTGGCCGCCGCCCTCTCCTACGCTCCCTCCCCGCGCCGTCGCTGTCGCCGCCGTCTCGCACCGTTGCCAGCCGCCGTCGGTCTTCCCCTCGCGAATCAAAGCCGGCAGCTCTCTTCCTCTCTCTCCCCTCTCCGCTCCGGTGATCTCCCCTTCCGCCGGGCTCGCACCGCGCCGCCCGAGCCCCTTCGCCGTCACCGCCGTCGCCCCGGCTCCTCCTCCCTTCGCCTTTCCCGGCCAGCCTCCGTGGCAGCCATTTCGGCGCCACGCGAGCGCCAGCCGGCGCCTTCCCCTCCTCCCGCCGGCCTCCGTGGCAGCCACGTAGGCGCCGCGCGAGCGCCGACGGCCTCGCCCCTACGTGCGCTCAGCTCGCGTAGACCAAGCCACCGACCGGTGGGTCCCGCCCTAGCGCCCGCGCGGTGGACACGGTCCACCAATCCGGCCGCCCGCGTAGGCCGTGGCTTGCCCCGTCCCATCGGCCCCCTTTCCTCCTTGGCCCACACGGCCTCGCTCCCCCTTGGCCCGCTCGGCCTTCCTCCCTCGCCGGCTCGGTCGGCCTCCCTCCCGGACCAGGCCGTGCGCCACTCGACTCTGCGCGCCATCGGCCTCGGCCCATCGGCCGCTTGGCCCACCGGCCTCCCCCTCGCGCGCCGATCGGCCATGGGCCGATCCTTTCGGGCCGTCGGCCCACTAATTCGGCCGCGCACGATCGGCCTTGGGCCCCTTCCCGATCGCCGGTCCATTTGACCCGGCCGCGTCCGAATCAGCCTTGGCCGAATCCTTTCCAATAAAAGTCCAATTCCCGTCCCTCTTATCTTTTTCTTTTTCCAGGGAATTAATAATTCCTTTTCCTTTAGACAGAAAATCATTTAATCTTCGGAAATTCATATCTTCTCAACCTTTCGCCCGATTGACTCCGTTCAACTTCCAAAATTCCTCAAAAATTGAGATCTATCCAATGGCATGATTAGTGGTCATTAATAGGGCTTCTTTTTATCGTTGTGTTGAGTCGTCTCGTTTCGCGTGTAGTTTCGGAGCCAGAAGACCCACAGTGCGCGGATTTTGAGGAAGAAGCCCAAGATCTCGAGCAAGGCAAGTCACCTTTGATTAATTGAACCTATAATTTAAAATTAAGTATTTTGTTTCTGCAAACTATGCATGCTTAGGTTACACTTGACACTTGGCCCCGGTTTGCAATATAACCGTCAGGCCCTATCCATTTGCTGCATTCACCCTCCTTGAATGTTGAATACCCCTGACACCTTTGTCACCCCTCAGGTGAGGTCACGGTATTCGCACCTCGCGTACGAATATCGAGACTCCCTTCAAAACTTAAAATGATCAACTGGGTAAAACTTGAGTTTACAAAATGCTTGGAAAACCCGACACTTGGGTCGGTGCCTTGAAATTAAAGTGAGTTTCTAAAACTCGCGGTGTGGGAGACGTACTAGAGGTACGGTCTGCCCGTTCTCGCTCTAAGGACTGATTCCTTGGGAATTACATCTGAGCATATGTCAAGTACGACCACATGGGTGATATGGGACACCCCTGGCTGAGTAACTAGCTAGGCCAGGGAAATCTTGATGCCAAGGGACAAGTGGATTCGCCGGGGTGGTGTCGGGGAGAACCCCTGGGCTTCCTGGCACAGTATGGTCCGTGACCTAACCTGGTGTTGGTCCGTGGGACCCCTCCCGTTGGCATAAAGTGAGCCTGAGTCGCTTTCGAAATGCCTTGTCGTGAAAACCTCAAAGTCGCCAGACGTGGCTGTTCTGCACGGGCTGGGTGACCCGGGTTAGTAATGTCGTGTGGGTAAAGTATACCCCCTTTGCAGAGGTTAACAACCTGTTCGAACAGCCGTGCCCACGGTCATGGGCGGATGTGAGGTGATTCCTTAGCGTAGCTTTGTTGACTACTTTGTGAACTGCTGTGGGAGTAAGGAAATCTATTCAGTGCTTGACTTGTGGCTGTCGGTAACAGCCGGTTTCGAAAAACGATTGGCAGGGAGCCTTTCATGCCGACAAAATAAATCCATACATTTCACTGCTCCGGCCGGTTGAGACGCACTTTCTCGTCTGTGTCGTTGAAAAACACTCACTTAGCTTATTCCGAAAGTCTTAAACTAAAATCGAATGCGAAAATAACTGGCTCCCCTTTGAAGCTTGCATCAAACACTTAAATTCCCTTGGCTTGCTGAGTACTCCCGTACTCACCCTTGCTCTATATAAATAACCTCCCCAGTTTTCGAAGATGAAGAGATGGACCCTGTCGAAGAGGAGTTCTTCCAGGAGCAAGCGAACTATGAGCTGTAGTAGGGTTTCGGCTTAATCCCCATGTCATGCTTGTGGCTTTGGGCTAGTCTCCGCTTCTGCCTTTTTGTAATGCAGTTGCGAACTCGGGGTCTGTCCGAAGTTCCAACCTTGATTGTAACTCTACTCTTAATAAAGAGACCCATGTCGCTATGATATTCATTCTTCCTATTGTACCAGCACTGTTTCCTGGGACTGGTACAGGTTTACAGGTTAATTTGGCACGCCTTACTCTAGCCACTGTTCGGGGCTAGTTTGGGGCGTGACAGTGGGCACGGCTGTTCGAACAGTTCAGTTAAACCTCTGCAAAGACTGTACGCTTTTCCCACAAGACACGAAGCTTACACCGATACTGGCCGATACCGGAAGTTCATGACAAAGCCTTTTCCTAGCCAAACCATACATGTCCCGTGTCACACAGATGGGTGGAATCTCTCCACCAAACATCAGGCCAGTCTCAGGCCCTCATCTACTCAGGCCCCACCGTATGGACCCCCGACACATCCCCACTATAGGAGATTGCTGTAAACTCCACCATACCGGTGCTCCTCACCTGCCAACATGCTAGACACCTATGTTTTAGCTAGTTACTCATCTAGGGGCATCCCATTCTACCCATGTGGTCGTACTGTTAGATGCTCGGATGTAAAACCCAAAGGAATCGGTCCTTATACGCGACTACAAAACCAAACCACACAGGAGAGGATTCGCACCGCAAGTTTTCTCCCATAAAATCCTTTTATTTTCAAAGTCACTGACTCCCCGAGTCGGGTTTTATAAACCTTTCACAACCCAAGTTTTTCCACATCGATAACCATGTATAAACTTGATTTAAACAAAAGGTGCAAAAGGATACCTGCACCCAGAGAGCGCAAGTATCGAGGTTCTGATGTGGTGGAGCGACAAGGGTTAAGTTTAACAAGGTCCTACTGAAAATAATGTGACTACATAGGTTGGTCCATCGGTCGTGTGCTCGTAGACCGATGGCCGATCAAAATAATTGTGTACGCTAAACATGCAAGTTTGCGATCAAAACATTTTATAAACTAGGAGCAATATGATCGAAGAGTGGCTTGCCTTATTGTTGGTCTTCAAATCTTCGAGAAAATCCGAAGATAGGAATTTAATAGGAATTTAATTTTGAGAGACGATATAATGATCAAGGTTTTGGGTTCACAAGGAAATGAATCAATTGAGATCTTTGGCACAAAAATCCTAAATACACTCAAAGAACCAAATTTTTGAAAATAGGATTTTAATAAAATAGATTTTTCGACGAGGCGAAAATTGGGGCGTTACAAGACGGGGGATAGATTCCACGACTTGGATCCAAGTGAGGAGACGCGACGGCGGCGTGCGACGGTGCACGACAGCGATGAAGCGGAAGGCATGACGCGGCATGAAGAGAGTGGGGAAGAAAGGAACGTGTGGCCAAGATGATGGCTCGGGAGGATT
This sequence comes from Oryza officinalis, assembly GCA_008326285.1. NCBI lineage: Eukaryota > Viridiplantae > Streptophyta > Magnoliopsida > Poales > Poaceae > Oryza > Oryza officinalis. The sequence continues at coordinate 45,037,369 of BDMV01000006.1, read as the reverse complement.
CTAGGGTATGTATGGAGGGCGTGGCGGGAGGAATTGACGAGTGGGGCTCTGATGATGGTGCGCGACTGTGCACGGCAGCAAGAGGACAGAAGGGAAGGGGAGCCGTTGCGGCAGCGCTTCGGGAAGGCTCGCAGTCACTCAAGGGGGTCGACGGCAGAAGGAATCGATGGATGTTGACGAAAAATCTGCGTCCAGCCGATAGTGCCAAATCTGCGTTGACGTGAACCGTGTCAAAACAGACGAAGGCCTAGGAGATATGTTTAGCTCCAGTGCAGATCCTAAAATATTGATTGAATGCGGACATGCCAGTCAGTTTGATCCTGCAACTGACAAGATATATAAATTCATAATCCAATAGCCGATCGGCTGACAAGCCGATGGAGCAATACTAGGCGATGTCGATATGAATTTCATCAATCGGCTATATGTCCGATGTAGATTCTGACACTTGGATAAATAATATAAAAGCAATCGGACAAGCAGTAAGAACTTGTAATAATACAACAATATAATCAAATAGAAACCAATCAGCTAATAATGATATGATAGAATAAGTGCTGATCCGATGATTAAAACATACATCGGCTGGAGATCCGATGTCGTTAAATTCAAACGATTAAATAATCAATAAAACCTTTGTTGCAATCGGCAAACATCAACTTATATATGATCCTTATAAACCGATGCAACGTCCAGATAACTCATCGGCTGAAACCTCAATGATACCCTTATCAGCAATCAAATAGTAGGTTAGTTCTTACAATTCCAAGCACGGCTTAATAGGTCAAACCCAATTGATGTAGTAGTAAGTATGAAAGAAAGTATAAGGTCTAAACAATTGAGCCTTTGATTGATTTTCAAGGTGGTCATGTATTAAATTTAACCAAGACAGTAAAATCATCAAAGAGAAATTTAATACATCAAATAAGATCGGCTAACCCTCCGATGAAACATTAGCATGAACCTATCGGCTTAACAAGACTTAGATTATCAACAATAATCTAGTAGGTCGAACCTAACCGATGCAGCACGAGATTGTATATAATAATCTAACACTCGATAAGCCGATAAATCTGTCTAATGTGATGGATACAACAAATCTATCTAAAGCATTATTGTGATTGTAGAGATATATCGGCTAAGACAGAAGATCAGAACTAACCGAGACAGTCCTAGCTAAACCGATGCGTCTCTAAATACAATGCTATTAAAGATAGAATCGAAATATTAAGTAGGCAAATATATCAACTGAAACAGAGCAATCCAAGAGGTCGAAGTGATGTAGCCTTGAATAACACCAATGTAGCCGATATATTCACCGGTGCCGACGGAACGTAGGGCTTACCCCTTCATCGGAGATCGACGCCGATGCAGCCCCGCGTCAGGTGCCAAGTTCCACCGATGATAAAAAAAAACCTCAGAAAAGTAGTTGTATTGATTGAGAGATAAATTACAAAGACCTCGGGTGTACATATTTGTACCTATAGGCCGATAAGAGTCCTAATTGGACACGACACAAACTTTCCTAAAGACAAAACCTTCCTAATTAATATATAAATTAAGTTTTCATGCCGTGGTCTTCATGATTCCTTCTTGACCTCGGCCATGCGCACGAGTGGGCAACAGCGGGGCGTGGGACGACCAAAATTTGAATCGGCAGCAGATGGTTTGAGCACGGGTGCGTACGTGGCCAGGCGCGGTGGTGAAGAGCAAGAGAGAGAGAGAAAGAGAGAAGCGAGCGCACGGCTGCGTGAGGAAGGAGGCGCTGCCTCTCCTCGGCACGTGCGGCGCACATGACTGGGGGGTGGTACGGAGTGATGGGCTGAGCACAAGAGGAAGAAGGGAGAGAGGTGGAGTTGGGCTAGGGACAGCGCGGAGATGGGCCGGCCGAGAGAGAAAGGGGAAGCGGCCCAAATGGAAGGAAGGGAAAATAGACTTTTCCTGGGAATTGAATAGGGTAGGGAAGGTGGATTGGCGGCCCAGGAAGGGAGGAAAACTAGACTTTTCCAAGGAAATGAAAAATGAGAGGATTTGGATTTGGAGTTGATTTGGGTTTTGAATTCAAATTTAATATTTGAATTCAGAGAAATTAGGGGAAATCAAGGAAGGGGCACAAATTGGAAATTCATATATTTGCTTGGGATAGATTTGTATTTGGATCCAAAAGGGATATTTGAACTCAAATTTGGGATGTATTTATGAGGTGAGATTTTAAATTTGAAATTTGGATTTCAAATTCAAGATTTCAATTCCAGGAGTTTATGGCAAGGAGAAATTTGAGAGACTTGGGTTTGAGTTGTGTTCGGGATTCGAATTCGACAATTTAGCCAAGTGAAAACAGGGGATCAAGGAGAGGACATCAACTCGAGATCTTAATATTTTGGGACGAATGTAAATTCGGGGAATTCGATATTCCTTAGGATATAATTGTGTTTAGAATTGCGAGAGCATTTCGGAGAGGATTCAAAGGAGGGAATGAAACTGTATCCCGATAGTCAGGGTTCCAGGGAGATTTGATTGGATTAACATCTTGGAGTTGGAACGAATATTCGGGAAGGGATTCAAAAGGGAGAAGATAGATAGATAGATAGATAGGGAGAGAAAGAAAGAGAGAGAGAGAGTGATTTGAAACCTAAGAGTTTGAATTCAAACTCGAGAATCGATTTTAGAGATGTTTATTTTGTAGCAAGAATTTGGAGCTGACTTGAGCGTTGGTTCAAATATCCGGAGGGATTATGGAGCTAGAATAATTTTGGGAGAAATTGGTTGAATGAGATTTAAGAGAAAATTTTGGTTGCGGTGATTTGGTATCCGAGGTTCGATTTCAGTGAATCAAAGAAGGAGTTTAGGATTTACGAGGTCGATGCTTAGATTGGATGGAATTCAAGGATTCGACGAAATTTGTGGTTAGGGTTTTAGGAGTGGAATTCGAATGTAAGAAATCAAACTTCGAAACTCTTTTCGAAAGGAAATTTTGAGAGGTTGGGTTAGAGATTTGAATTTGCCGAATTTGAGATTTGAAGTCCTGGGAACTTCGCAGGGAGAAATCGGAATTGGTTTGAATGTGAACTCAAATGTTTGGGGAAAACCTGAACTGGAGTTGTTTGAAGGGAAAATTTCTCGGTAGAGGTTTAGTAGGGAAATATGAATACGAAGATTCAAATTCTGAGATTATTTTCGGACGGAGATTTTTGAGCAGGTGATTTTTGACATCAAGGAATAGAGACAAAGAAGGGATGTAAACTGAGATCTACAGCACAACTTAGACTCGACACTCAAAGAACAAAATTTTCGCAATTAAGATTTTATTAAATTAGCTTTTTAACGCCACGTGAAAATCGGGGCGTTACAAAATCTCCACTCTAATTTAGTGAAATCTGCCCACCTAGGTTTAAATCATAGACTTGGCATGGGTGTTCTCATTTATATCTAATTATTTTGGCTAATTATTTTTTCAGTGGTAGGCAACGTACCCTTCAACAGTGATACGCCTGTGGTGATCAATCTTAAGATATGTCGGTCTAGTCTTTAAAAATACTTATAAAGAAAGGGTGTGTGTGTTCATAGGGGTAAGTTTGCATGTATTTATATACATGAGCATCTATGTATAAAATGTGTTTCGCAAGAAATAGAAAAAAGGGGCAATGGCTCATTTGACTCTGTTTTGAAGCCTAACTACCAATCTGACCCTGATTTTTTAGGTTTGCTTATTTGACCTGCTTTTCAAAATCAGAGTTCAAGGTTGACCCTATTATGTGAAAGCAAGATAACAGTGTTAACTAAGAGGCAAATTGTTCTTTTTGCCCTTACTCATTTGACCTATTGTATAAAAGCTTTTTGTTCATTTGAAACTTTTTTATATATTTGTAATGAATTTGACTTAGCTTTGACAAATTTGAGATAATTTTTGATAAAATTGATAAAATTTTGACAAAATCAAACTGAATTATTGCAAAATTTTGACAGCCTATTTGTCTTATTTTTGTCCATCCCAAATTGCACAAAGTGAAGAAAAACACAGATAAAGCTCCAAGAAGGAGGATGCTCGGCCGGTGAACAGAAGCCGATCCATCGTCGCCGCACTGCAATTTCCTTGCTCGCCACCCAGTCGTCACTCCTCGTCATCCCAAGGCTGCCTCACACCATCACCACCTCTTCACCGTGCTCCAGGAGCGCAGAGCTAGCCTCCCAACAGACCCGGAGCGCCCCCGTCATTGTCGCCGCCGCCGTCTGCCCGCATGAAGCTAGGAGACACGACCGCACCCTCCCCTTCCTCGGCCTCCCCGCCGATCTTGTCGCCCACCTACGTGTCACAAAGGACCCGACCAAATCTAGACGGAGGGTGCTCACCCACCGCGTTGTAGCCATCGTCATCGTGTCGTCGCCATCACGGCATCATCACCATCGTCGTGCCCCTTGATGGCTCGATTCTGTTGCGCCGCCAGAAGGGATTTGGCCATGCCGTCATCCTGGCTTGCCGCGCGATTGGTCGGCGAACCTTCCCACGCCTTCGCGCACCGCCTTAAACGACCTTGCTCCCTCCGCGTGCCACCATCGCTATCTCCACATGGCGCAGCCTCCGCCGCCGTTGCGGCCCCTGATAACTCCGCTTGCCACCGCCGCCGCTCTTGCCGCCACTCAAATCATCGGTGGGTTGATCATCTCCACTAATCTACTCTGCTCTCCTGCTACTCAACGATATGCATGTATTAGGGATGTCGACGGCATCCACGGTGCACATAACCGATCATCCCATCCAAATCGGCCGTTTATTTTAAGGGTAATTTTATCATTTTTAGAAGACATCAAGAGGTACTGTATTTTTTTAGTTTAAAAATATGGTATCTCTAAGTACTGTATCTCGAGGTATTAAAATTTTTAATGTAAAATATTTATACCTTAAGTTATTTTTTCAAAGATGATAAAATTTTTCTTATTTTAAAGCTATGCATGTGTTAAGCTGTTTGTTGATAAAATGCTATGTGTTAAGCTTATTTCTTAAAAATATTTACATTATCACTATAATTAAATAGATAACCCATAACAATAATCCACTCAATAATCTAAATCAAACTAGGCAAGTCTACACGGAAAAGCATGATTGACAAGAAGGCGATCACCGGTGGCACAATGAGGCAGGCAATCATCGGCAACAGTGGACCTTCATCATCGAGGAATCACCCATCTTCCTTTCTTGTCTCGTCTCACTCTCTTGAGTAATTTTACTATTCTTAAAAAAATACCGAAAGGTAGTGTAATATTTGGTACCTTCAAGTATTAAGTATCTCGAGGTACCAAAAATTTTAGAAGATGTTTTATTGCGAGGTACGTAGAGGTACTGAGATGTGGAGCAATATGAACAGTTGATCAAGAGAGGGGCAAGGTATGGAATAATATTATTGTAACCGATGGCATTGGAGTAATTAACTAATAAATTAGAGGTAATTTTGTTTTATGTGAATATCTTTCTTGGTTGAATCGGTACCTTTCGCATCTATTCGGTAATCTGATCATCGCTAGGGAAAAATATCAAGATCCTTTTTTTCTCCTCGTTCATTTCGTTTCTAGGGTTTAAACTGTTGCACCATAAGTAGATAAAGGGAGAAGCGCCACCATGATCGAGGGATTGAATTGGAGGCAAAATTTAGTTGATGCCTATAGGCTCAAACGCAAGATCTCTGCCTATTTACATGGTTAATTGTTTATTTACCTAGTTCATGAATCTCTCAAATTGGATATTTTAACCGACCGCAAAGTTCATGAACCACGCAATAATTTGGTGATATTTTGATCGATCATGTTCTTAGAAATAATATGTAAATCACAAAAAATGCATGCAAATAACGTCATAGAGAATTAGAGTATCTGATGGTAATGAACTACCGATGCAGTATCAATGTACCTATGACTAGTATTATGACAGTTTTGTCCTTTTTCATCTCCTAAGAAAATTATCTTTTTACCTTCCTACCTAGATATTTGTATCACTACTTAAATACCTTTTATATGATACCTTTAATTGTGGAGCATTGGATCTTTACTATTTTTAGAATGTAAACATCGTAAAACTTCTCAAATTTTAGTGTAAAATTTAGATACCTCGAGTTACTTTCTCAAGTACCATAAAATTTTTTCACTCCCTTTATTTACACCTCTTTCTTGCTATCCTTCACTCCATTAATTGCTGAGAGGATATATGTTTTAGTAGGCAACTAGAGATGTGCTGTGCAGGAATGCTTGTGTTCATTTCTCCACCTCTTCTTCCTTGTCTTTCGTTTAGCTAGCTCCCGGCGATCTACATCATCTGTTTGGCATGAGAGGGATCAGGAGAGAGAGAAGCGCTGTAGGGCCGTCTCCGACAAATCTTGGCTTTCTCATCAGCTCTTGACAGATTATTGGAAGTGGTCTGAGATTCAATCATTCAGGTGGAGAAGCATACTCGACCACTGATAGTCTGTGAGTTTCAAATGAGAAATGTGCATTTTACTCAGACTGAGCTGCACATGGACCTTAAATATATAATTATTTTTCAAGGAAGCGGACAGGAGCTCTGCCATTTTATATTAGGAGAAGAAGCGATGCTCCGGTGCTCTCTATTGGTATTATTATATTAATAGTAGAAATGATCTAAACCGTTCGTTATTAAAGGTAAATTAGTAATTTACTAATACAGTGATTAGGGGTAACTTTATCATATCTATTTTTTTCTCAACTAAATTGATCTGTGATAATCCATTGCGCTAGCATCGCTCATATTTCATTGAAAAGCAAAAAAAAGAAAAAAAATAGTCACTGCTAAATGACGACTATACCACTCCGCATCTTTTTTTTTTATAATAATACCCCTTCACGTTTCTACTACCGTTAACTACGGTGGTAGTATAAATATATCTGAACCCTGGATCAAATAGGATCAACAGTTTAGATTGTTTTCTACTAATAGAGAATATTGTTGTGGGACTATAGGAGAAGAGACTCAAAAAAAATCTTTTGTACAGGAGCAGCAACACAGTAAAGAAAAAAAAAAGACAACTTCATGACTTTAAATATATAGATAGATTGTCATGAATTCCATGGGGCGCCCTGAGAATGTAGCTGTGCACCCATCGATCTGTGCAGCAAAAAAACCTTGCCCTTGAGAAGCGCAATATCAGGTGTTTTATGAGAAGTAGGTACTGCCGGAGAAAGTCTTCTTTGTTCCGTTGAATCTTGTATGGAATTTAATCTACTAGAAAATTATGCCCGTCATAATCTCTGTTCCGTCATTACGGTGATGCTGAAGAGAAGTTAGTCCAAAAAGCTTCCCAAAAAATACAGATTGGGTCTAAGAAAATGAGAAGCATAACACTGGCATACATGAAACCCAGTAAAGCATCAACATATGACGCTCGCAAAATTTAAGTTTTTTTTTAAAACGATCTGCACAAGACAGCGTAAAATTTAAGTTTTTATTTTAAGCATACACCATATTAACACAGCCTCATTGTCTCTGTGTCACCTTTTTATTTACAGCTCTTACTTGCCATCCTGGCATCCTCCCATCCATCGCAAGAAGGATTCATGTCATAAGACAAATGTGCAGAGTTGTGTCTCTTGTTCTTCCTCCTCTTTCTTTTAGATAGCTCATCGCCTCACTCACATCCAAACCCAATTGTTTTGCCCTAATGGCATAGGAGGTACCGGGAGACAGGAGGGTCCATGACTGCTGCCTCCAAGCAGATTCAATCGTCTTAGTTGTAAGTTTCAAGCCGAAATTCATGGAGCTTAATAGGTAGGCAGCTGTTCGGCTGAAGAAGCACTTCAAATGTTGGAAATTCTAGAGGTTTCACATGAAGCTTTGGATGAATTGATTTCACGGCCTTTGACAGCAATTGTGTTGCTCAAGCATCTTAAATAGAATTACTCAATGACCAAGCATCCAGTTTGTGGTACTGCACCAACCACACGTACAGCTACGACGATGAAGAATTCAATAGCCAAGGACTGTAGAACATGTAAGAAGCAATAACAGAAAGAACTTCACCATAGGAGTAAAGTAGTTCAACCAAGGAAGGAAAATTTTATCATATTTGAGAAAGTATTTTAAGGTACTAACATTTTACATTAAAAATTTTAGTACCTCGAGATACCTAGTACCTATATGTACCGAGCAATTTTACTATCCTTGAGAAGGTATCGAGAGGTACCGTATTTTCTAGTATAAAAATGTGGTACCTCTAAATATTACGTATCTTGAGGTACTAAAAATTTTTTAGTGTAAAATGTTGGTACCTTGAGATACTTTCTCAAAGATGTAAAATTTTTCATATGTACTATATTTTTACATTAGAAAATACGGTACCTCTCGATACCTTCTTAAGGATGATAAAATTGATTACCAAGGAAAGACTATCTAAAACGAAATTATCAATGTAAATAAAAGGTTGGCAGATATGTCTTGAACGAAAGCATCGACGCGTTCACCATCTCCACTAAATTACTCGTCTACCAAACAATAAGTGAGCAGTTTGCACTGACGATGAGTGAGCATGGATTAGAAACTTCACGGTAGGCAACTAGGATCATGTTTGAGGAAGGTTAAGATTTTGAGATACAGCTGGTTGGTAGCCATGAGGAGGAGAGAAGATCCTTCTTTGCAATGACATGTATAGGCAGCGGCGATCCAAGCGCAAATTAAAAGGGCTAGTTTTGTCCGTGATCCATGCTCATCTTTTACTCCCATCAATTTAAGCACCAAACGGCCAAATCACCCACCATCTTTACACATCCTGCTCATGTAGCCTCACTCCTATTTATAGCCCTTTCCCTTGCTATCTTTCACTCCATCGCTGGGAGGGTCCATGTCTAATTAGAGATGTGGTTGTGTGTGACGGTGTACGTCCCCTTCAACCTCTTCTACTTCCTTACTTCTCTAGGCTAGCTTAGATATATAGCTCCTCGACCTAAACCCATCATCAGTTTGGCATGGGAGGAATAAGGAAAGGGAGAAGAGCAGAAGTGCCATTAGTGGCGCATCTTCAGCTGTGTTTTCTCGTTGAATGGGGTTAGTGATTCGGGGTGGAGAAGCATACTCAACCAGTTTTGTTCTGGCGGTTTAAACAGGAGACGCCATATGTGACTCGACATAAGTTGCATAAGGAGCTTAAAATCAGGTGAGTTGCACAAGGACGAACCTGTTTTAAGAGAAGTAGTTATTTTCATAGAGTGTCACTCCGATGCTCTTTACTGATAGTAGAAAGTAATCCGAACCGTTGATCTCATTTGATCAAAGATTGAGATCTATATTTCTATTATCACCACACTTAATGGTAGTAGAAACATAAAAGGATATTATTATCCATGAAAAAAATAGGCGGAGGAGTATAATCGTAATTATTACTCACTAACCGTAGCAGCCATTCTGTCGATCGTATTCTCGACCCCGCCCAAAAAGCCCTCCCAAATCACTTCCCTGGCCGATATTTACCAAGCAAGCCCACACATAATCTTTCATCGCGACGTGCACAGCCTCGAACCTATACCTACACCCGGCGTCCGACACGTTCACCTGCCGCCAGAAGTTGGAGGTCGAACCGCAATGGCGGCTTGCTGGCCTGCACGCTCTTTAGCCCGTTGTAGTTGCCGTAGAGGAACGTCGTGCGGAAGAGGTATTTGCCGCCGGCGATCATGGGCTGCAACGTGTAGCAACTCCGCTCCCCCTAGGGAAACTCCGCACCGCGGCAGCGCCGAGCTCTGGTAGCTCGCCGCCACATTGGCGTTGCTGCCGCGGTCGATGCCCGTCTGAGGTATACCATAGGTTGGTCACGTTGTTGTAGCCGGCGTCGTCGGCCAGGGCGCAGTCGATGCTGATGAAACCTGCACACACAGGCGATCGATCACGAACGGAAACTGACTGATATATGATACGTGGCATAGGTACATCGATCCTGGCTGGAAACCGACTGCCATGATGATTTCCATTTTTACATGACTGATTTGGACCAGGGTTACTTTTAGCACTATTCTTAATTAGTGAAAAATTAAAGATCAATCGATCAAGATGGAGAAATGGGCAATATATCTGGCCATTGGAGAGTACTACAGAATTGTCTCCCTGTTGTTCCGTCGACAGCCGGATTGGAGTCGCGCTCTCGTTCAGTTTCGATGGATGAGAAAGCGACGACTCTGCTTTTAGATGGACAAGGGAGCGAGCGACGCTGACCGACCCACAAGATGAAAAAATATAAGTGTCAAATTTACCTCTAATCTGTTTTAGTACTTTACTGATCTATCCTCAAGAATAAACTGTTCAGATTAGTTTTACTGGTAGCGTCACCCATTTCCATAAGCCCAACACTACACCATGACACAAAATCACCATCAGCGCATCTGCCAAAAAAGATGGCATGACCTGACAACACATCTGCCCGACAAATGTACTCTCAACAGATATATAAAGTTTGTATTTGTGCCAGAAGTGCCTTCAAAAAGTTACTATTTGTGCAACCAAATGTAAATGGGTACATATTTGCGCAACTACATATGATTCCTGAGAAGCAGTTAGAGAAAGTCTTCTTTGCAGCGGTGGATCCATGTTTAATCTGTGGGGTTAGCTGACCCCATAGCTTTTTAAAAAACAACCCTACAAACATTGATTTTTATGTATAAATCTAAAAAAACAGAGAAATAATCTCACTTAAATACCAACTAGTAGTAATTAACCCTCAAAGGGTTAAATTGCTGGCTCTGCCACTGCTTCTTTGCGCTGTTGAAATTGGTCTGGAATTTATTCTGCTAGAAAATTATGCCCATCATACTAGTTTTCCTTAAGAGGCCTATTCAGTTAGCCCCCATGGATCCAAACCTGCATTAATAATTGGCTCTCCGATGAGATGCGAGGCAGCACCACAGCAATCTCGATCACCTCAGCATTATTTATACTCGCATACGACTCGATCGAGTGAGATGTGCAGTAGGAAGTTGGGTCTTCTTTTTCCTCCTCAACTTCATTCATCTTTCTCCTTTGATGGCTCATCAGTCGTCTAGGCCTCAAGCCCATTTGTTTGGCATGGGAGGTAGCTGGTGTTTCCAAGGTGCTAATTCCATTGGTGGCGGAACATGTGATAGCAATGCAAGCCCCAAGATTTTTTATCCGTGTATTCAGATAATCGGCTGAGGAAAGGGAGTACTGATGAAACTTGCAAGGTCGGAACATCCGACAGCTACATAAGCATTTCATCCGCGCGCGCAGCTACAAATAAATGGGGATGCATTCATGGTATGAACATCTTCAGGACAGGATCGTTGACTAGCCTCAACTATAACATCTGTTGATTTGTTTCTCACAGCATGCAATGGATACTCGCTGTGCAACAAACAAACTGAAAAAGGTTGATCATAAAGCAGCAGTGTATTGCCCCATTTGCTTAAAAAAAAAGAAGCAATATTGTCAAAGAATTATCAAATGTCATGTATAAACTTTGTCTGAAATTTGAAGTTTTGAACATACAGAAAACCCCGTGATCAAGGTCTACTAGAAGGCAATTCTGCATAAATATATAATGATCAGATCGATCTGCAATTCTGCAGCTTGGAAAGTAGTGGAAGCTACATCACTTCTCTTCACTCCCTTGTGATCTTCCCCATCTTACTTGTACACATTTTAAGCCTGAATAGTCAGCTGCGATCACCCATATGTTTACAATTTACACTTTCTCCTTTTCATAGACTCCGCTCACCTCTGCTGTCCTATCCTCCATTTCCAGGAGGATGCATGATTGTTTGGATAGCTTGTCAATTTAGACCATTCAGTATGGGAGGTATCGAGAGACATTAAGGAGCTACCTAATTATATGGGTAATTTTATCATTTTTAAAAAGATACCAAGAGATACTAAAATATAAAACTTGATACCTCTAGATACTAGGTACGTTGAGATACCAAATATTTTAGTGTAAATTTTATGAAATTTTATGGTCCTTAAGAAAACACCTCGAGGTACCTAAACTTTACACTAAAAATTTTGACACTTAAAGATACCAGTATCTAAAGATACCAAATTTTGATATAAAAAATATGATATCTTTTGGTATCGTATAAAGGATGTAAAATTACCTTAAATTTTTAGTATCCCTATTTATTTTTAAGGACCATAAAATGTCTCTAATTATGTATATGTCATATTACAGCACTTCTCGTACTCCCCAACTAACTCGGACCATTTGAAGCCTGAATTCAGTCACTCGGCTCGCCTCTGATGCGTGCCCCTCTTGTTCTTGTTCTTGCTCGTATTTTTTCTTTGGTTACCTCATCAATTTTCGACACAATTACTTCGGCATGGGAGATAGCGAGAAACACGATGGAGCGATAGCTCTTCTTCAGCCAGGAGACTAGTAACTCTGTCGTAGTTTGTTTGCTTCCATAAGATGAATAGGCTCAAGATGCGTGAAGAAGATATCAGAAGCTCGAAATGTTTGGAGGTCAAAAGAGAACAAACGGCATTTGAATTTGTCACACTAGTTGTAAGCATTCGATAGCCTGAGATGAACCAAAGGAACACAGGAGGATATCATATCATCCTCGAGTGGCAAATTTCCATCTGTTACTGTAGAATTATTTAGTAGTCAGTAGTGCAACTGGCAAAAACAATTGAAGGAAAGAAACAATATAGCAAGAGGATTTGTTTTTCCTTATGCATTTATGACTTTGACTTAGGACATGCGCATACACAAGAAACATAAACATATAAAACACTGATCAGAAATTTGAATCGGGGTCATGAAAGTAAGTTAACAAATCTGAAGGGATCCAAAGAATCTGTCCAATGTACTAAATTGGAGTTAGCCTTGTAAAGTGAAAAAATATCACTGCGGACACACGTCTCACTACCCTGAGCTTTCATCTGCGTACTTGCAGCCGGAACAAGAGTAACTGCCTGCATTAACCTTGTCCACAATCCATGCTCTCTGCACCAAACGCATCGATATTCTTTTACTCCAGAAGTTTTTGAGTACTCCTGCAATTTTAAGCCTGAAGAATCGGTTGGCGCTTTTTTCCAACCTAACACAAGACCTAAAGATTTGCGGTGTTAACAGAGTCGTCAACTATCTCGATCTGAAAAACTCTAAATCAAGATGGGTTTAAGATATTAAACCGGCTAACGGAGCTGATTTAAAGATCAAAACCAACCTCCAAGCCGATTTAGATTGATTGAAGGTAAACGCTCGTCTATGGGTCAATCGGAAGGTTTACGGGACAAACCTACAAAGAGTTTCGTACTCTTGCAGCGAGGACAGATGATTTACAGTGCAAATCGATAAAGATAGACAGACTAATGCTAGGTAAAAGATAAAGTAGAAACATGGCTGAAAAATAAAGGTAAAAGAATAATTCGATTGATTGTGTAGAGGTTGTTGTCAGGGGTTTGAATCGAATCAACCATAGCTCTTATAAAGGAGTTGGTCTTGCCCCCACAGGGCCTTCTCCACGTCCTATTGGGTTTAGTGATCAATTATGACACAAGAAACATCGGTCTCAAGCAAGAAAACACGAGAATAGTCTTAATTAGACTCGGACTCGGGGCTGCCAGTCTGACCGACCGTATACCTATGGTTAGACCGTAGTGCACCCTCCGGTCTAAACGGTCGCATAACGGTGGTTAGACCAGCCTCCACGGGAAAGTTCCAGTTAATTCTAAATCTGATCCAAACTTGCTATAAATTTGTCCTAGTGTCAAATTTAGTTGCCAACAGAATCCATCCACCCAAATTTATGTTAGTATTAAAGTTCTTCCTTGCCATCCTCCCATCCATCGCTAGGAGGGATTCATGTCACAAGACAAATGTGCAGAGTAATTGTGTCTCTTCTTCCTCCTCCACTTTGTTTTCGCTAGCTCGCCGACATCCAAACCCTATTGTTTGGCCTAATGGCATGGGAGGTACCGGGAGATAGGGAAGCCCATAATTTCTGCCATCAAACTGATCCAAGTTAGTCTCAAGCTGAAATTAATTGAGCTATGGTAGGCAGCGGTTCGGCTGAATGAGCACTACAAAGCTTGGAAGTTCGAGGGTTTCCACTTGAAGCTCTGGGCGTGTTTGTTCCATGGCATTGACAGCAGTTGAGTTGGTGAAGCAACTTAAGTTGCTTGAGATACACTCAACTGCAGGGAAAAGATAATCAAGTACAAAGGTATCAACATTCAACAACATGTACAGCTACACACATGTCAATGAAACAGATGGCGACTGCAGAATGATGTAGTTGGCATGAATTCAGCTTCATCACTTATCTAGCTTGTGCAGAAGAAAGAACAGAGAAGACAGGAGTAGATCGAGTCAACTTAGCAAAGCAAATCTCAAATGAAAATTATTAACTTAAATACGGTAAAAATGGCAGGAATGTAATCATCGACATGTTAGATCATCTCCGCTGATCCCTTTTGTGCTCAACTTGGTATGCATGTGTCACACCTCGATCCAACACTGCCATATAACGGTACCTAACAGGAACGTGTCGTAGGGAAAAGGGCACGAACCGCTTCCTACAAGACCACGATATCAGTATCAGTCCCAGGACATAGCGCTGGTATCCACGGTGACAATTATAAATCATTGCAATCCTTAAATTAAATAGAGGACTTATTTACATTAACTTAAGTTGCAACTCCAGGCGGCCCGGGAATGCAGCTGACTACACGGAAGCAGTAGCAATAACAGCAACAGCAGCGGAACCAACTAACTAACACTCAACACCACAGGCAATGGTTGAGAACCAGGACGAAACCCTAATCTTTACTTCACTTCACCTTTAAGGCGGAGGAACTATATATAGAGCAAGGGTGAGTACTTACGTACTCAGAAAGTCACGGGAACTTAGGTGTTTAGACAAGATTGTTTTGCAAATCCTTTGTTTGAAACCATTTCGAAAATACTAAGTGATTTTTCTCTTTATAAGTTTGTGCCGAAAAGAGATTTGTGTCTCGATTTGACTTAAGAGATGCTTTTCAATAACTCAAATTGTAATGCACCGTCTTCCCAGGTCGGTTCACTGATTCTCGGCTCACATAGCCATTCCACTTGGTTAGGCGGCTTCCCGAGCCATTTTTGTTTTCTCGGACTTCAAGAGTCCCGTTGCACCGCAGTACAGCAATCTGCTTCCACCCGAGAAGCCTAGTCTATGATGTCCTCAGACATCCTAAATCACACAGATCCATTTCTGACCACTCAGGCCATCCATCTGTCACATAGGCTGATTCTGGTAACGATTCCCAATCCACAACAACTTTTCACAAAGCACAGGCAAACAAAACTACGCAACGGGAAATACCTCACATCTGTCCATGACCATGGGCACGGTTGTTCGAACAGTTAGTTAACCTCTGCGGAGGGGTACACTTTACCCACACAACGCGAACTTACTCCCATCGCCCAACCTGTGTTCATGACGCACGGCTGGAAGAAGGGAGATTCGCGACAAGGCATTTCCAAAGCTAGTCCTAGGTCACCTTATGCCA
The DNA here is from genome assembly GCA_008326285.1 of Oryza officinalis. Taxonomy (NCBI): domain Eukaryota; kingdom Viridiplantae; phylum Streptophyta; class Magnoliopsida; order Poales; family Poaceae; genus Oryza; species Oryza officinalis. Next base: position 45,021,879 of record BDMV01000006.1, on the reverse strand, counting down.
CATAGAGGGTCTCCCTGACCAACATCAGGCCAACTCTGGCTTTTCCTTCAGGACTCTCAGGTGCCTTCCTCTATTTAGGACTCCCGTGATGTCTCTACTGCCACATCCTGGCTTTCTACCACTATTGGCACACAAGATTTTCCAGAAGCAGCTAATTACTTAGCCACATGGTCCCATTCCACCATGTGGTTGTACCTGTTATGCTTGATAAATATCCCACAAGAATAGGTCCTTATATGCGAATACGGGATAGTGCCACATAGGCACAACACTCGCATCACGAGTTTTCACAATTACTTTTATTTTCAAACACGCCGACACCATGTGTCAGGTTTTCAAGGTTTGTCAAACCCATTTCCCAAATTTTCAACAAACAACAGTGTATGTGGAGTAACTAATACCCATGCTCAGAGAGCACGGATACCGAACACCACAAGGATGGAGCGACAAGGAAGCAGGGTATATCAACCTACAAGAAGTAGTGTGACTACAAGGTAGGTCCGTCGGTTTGGCACGCAAACTGAGGCCAAGCAAGTTATGTATACTCCTACATAATGCAACTTGCAAACAAAATAATAATGACTTTTCAATTATATGAGCAATATGGTCAAGGGTGACTTGCCTTACTCAAGGCCTTCACGAAGCTTCTTGAAATCCACGCTCAAACGAAAATACGGCAACTGCAACTATACGTAAACAATCAAATCTACACAAGGACCAAAAAGAAAAACCTATTTAGGACTACTAATGGTGCCATTATACATATCACAATTTTATGAAATTACTGGAACTAGAATGGGGTCAATCGAAGTTACGGATCAAAAGATATGAATTTTGAAAGTTTAATTGAATTTCTGGAACAAAGGAAAAATGATTTATTGAATTTCTGAAAAAAGAATATTCTCAAGAATATTCTCTCGGATGTGGGGTCCACATGTCAATGGTCTAGAGGCCACGGGTGCAGCATGGACTTGGTCCACGGGTGGCTGGTTCAAGGTGAGGGAGCGGAAGTGGACTTTTAGTCTAATGGGCCGAGAGGCGAAGCTCGGATCATGACAAAGGATGGGAAATAGCCTTTGGCCCAATGGGCTGAGGGGGCGAGGCTCAGCCCAGTTAGTTGGGACGATGGCGCAACCTGGTGGGGTGGCCCACGAGTGAGGCGAAGGGGAGGCGACGTGGGCCAGAGCGACGAAGCGACCCATCGGGCCGATGCTCACATGGGTCGGAAGGCTTTGACAGGTCTCCCACATGACCTGGGGAGGAGGTGTCGTCCACGTCAGCCGCCACGTCAAACCGAAGAGGAGGGGATGGGTGTGGATCCGCATCGGGATGCCGGTGATGTGCGGGGAGCTCCGGCGAGCGGCGACGAACTGAAGGGACGGGCTAGCACCGACGGGTAAAGGAGGTGAAGGGAAACCCCTTCCATGGTGCAGATTAGCGATAGGTGGTGCGATGGCGGCGAAGCTCGCTGGATTCCCGACGTGGCCGCGCGGGGGAAGGGAAAGAGGCTCGCACTCGAGCTTGGTCGAATCGACATGCGGAGGCAGAGCTCACGCAGTGGCGCAGGACTCAAAGGTCGCTGGGAAGACTCACGCGGCGGTGTCAACCGGCGGCGAAAGAGGTGGCGCAGTGAAGGGAGAAGAGGTGGGCTCTCGGGGCGACGCCTCAGGGAGCTTCAAGGGGGCATAAGGAGGATGTTGGCGCAAGGAATCAAGAGAGAAAGGACCAACGGCGACGCACGACTACCCGCGGCCGTGGTGGGAAGGGCGGTACGCCGAGAAAAGAGAAGAAAGGCCGACGGCTAGGGCGAGGCCATGGGATCGTGTTCGGGAGCTATTCGAGGGCCTCTAGGGGCATAGACTTAGAGAAGTGAAATGGGTGCTCACCGGTGTCAAGGAGGTGGGGTCAGTGTAACCGGTGGTGAACAGAAGATGGCAGCGACGAGGTAATCGGGTTTCGAGGAAGGGGTTCCAAGCCCAATGTCGCACCCAGAGTGCGGTGGTGGCAATGGCATGGACAGCGAAGTCCGGTGGTGAAAGGGAGAGCCGGTGGCGGCGACGGCCGGGCTTCGAGTAGGAGGCAAACTCCGGTTAGTGCGACACCAGTTACGTGAAACGAGGTGGCGTGGATGGAGTCGTGCAGGGATGGTCCTGCTCGGCAATGGCGAGGCGAGGTCGATGTCGAGGCGGTGTTGCCGACGCCCAGGACAAAGACGCGCAAGGGAAGGAGAAGACAGCCAAGCGAAGGAAAGCGGCGATTTTATAGGTGTGGGGTGGCTTTTAGGGGAAGGAAGCATGGGCGCAGTCAAGGTGGGGACGGCGAGACGTAGAGACGGTGTCACGGCATTGGCGGCTTGCGATGGACCACGGTGACGATGGCAATGTCAGGAAAAGAGGAAGAGGTGTGGTTGGTGGCGAGCAAGGACAGCGCAGTCGTCGCGACAGGCGAGGTGACGCCGGCGTCCTTACCGGTCGGCCACACTGAGGTGCGCGCGCAGGAAAAGGCGAGCAGCCAACAAAATTTTGAACAGCGGCACGGCAAGAGAGAGAGAAAGAGGCGAGAAAGGGGGAAGCGGCGCGGCTGCGCGTCCGCTTTGGCACGTACGCCGCGAGTGTTGGGCAAGAGGATGCAGGCCGACAGCTAGATGGGCGAGGCACGGGTGCGGCCCAAGGGAAAGGAGGAGGGTGTCAACGGATTATATCCGTAGACTGTATTTTGAGGATATTGGGGTATGTTGGAGCAAGGATCTATACGATACGACATCAAGCACACAAAGACAGGGATTATATTGGTTCAGGCCCCTCGTGAGGTAATAGCCCTACTCCAGTTTATATGGATTATGACGGAAATCATAGAGATTACAATAGAGAACAAAAAGTATCAAGTACCGACAAGATCCCTATCGAGAACAACTCGACGAGATCCAGGCGACGAGTTGTCTTCAAGTTCTCTAGATTGCCTCTGCTATGGTGGTGGCTTGCTGTAACGCCCGTTTTGTCGCGGCGTTAGCGGGAAAACTATTTTGCTAAAAACCCTTTTTGCGAAAGTTTGCTCTTCGGTTGAGTCTTGTCGTGTGCCAAGGTCTCGTGTTTCCCCTCTCAGTTTAATCCCGGAGAAAACCGCGAAATCGGATTTCGAATCCGAGCCCTCAAACTCCTCCTTTCAATCTCTCACGAAATGTCTAATTTTCCTCCCTTGTCCTCGGGTCGATTCTTTCTCGGCCTGCCCTCTCCTTTCCCTGGGCCGTCTCCCGGCCCAGCTCTCTCCCTCGGCCTGCCTCGGCTCGCGCCCCCTCTTGCTGGGCCGCGTGCCGCGTGCCGCCTCGACTCGGTCCCTCTCGCTCGGCCTCGCCCCCCCCGCTGGGCCGCGCCAGGCCGCTCGGCCCGCGCGCGCCCGAGCCGGGAGCACCAGCTCCCTCTTTCCCGGTCTCCTCCTCCGCTCGCCGTTCTCCCCTTTCTCTCTCTTCCCCAACGGCTCCTGCCGGCGCCGTTCCGTGCTGCCCCCGTTCGGCCCCGCCGCTGCGCTGCGCGCGCGTGCCGCCAAGGGGCCGAGCGCGCGCCTCCCCCTCTCTCTCCCCGCGCGCGCGCCCTTACCCGAATCGGCTAGGAGGCAAGCCTCCTTTTCCCCCCCTTTTTTTCCCCTTTTCCCGACCGGCCGGCGTCACCGCTGCCGCGCTTGGCCGCTAGCGCGAGGAGCGCCAGCGCGGTCCCCTCGCCGCGCTCCACCGCCTCTCGGTCGCACCGCCTCTTCCCCCCGGCCGAACCGACCTAGCGCCCCCTATAAATTTTCCCCTCGCTCCCGGCCGCCATTGCCGCCCTACCGAGCTCCACTCTCCTCACCGCCGCCGCCGCCGCCCTTGCCGTCCGCCGCCGCTGCCGCCAAGGGCTCCCGAAGGAGCTCCGGGCGCCGTCTCGCCCGCCCTCTCCCTCGGCCGGAGCCGCGCCGCGCCCACGCCGTCTCCCTCTTCTCCGGCTTGCCGCCCCGCCGCGGTAACCGCCTCCTCCCACCCGTCTCCTTCTTTCTCCTCGAGTTAAGCTTGCCGGTAGCACGTAGAACTCTCTCTCGGGCGCCGCCGTGGCCTTCGCCCTCTCCTCCACCCCCTCTTCGCGCCGCGTAGCCGCCGCCGTCGCGCGTCGTCGCCAGCCGCCGTTGGCCTCCAAGCACCATCGGCCTCCGGCCCATCGGCCGCTAGGCCCATCGGCCTATCCCCCGCTCGCGCGCCGATCGGCCATGGGCCGATCCCTTCGGGCCGTCGGCCCAATTATTTCGGCCGCGCCCGTTCTATTCTTTTGGGCTGCCCTTAGCCGCCCAAAATAAAGTCTAAATTGCATCCCTCCTTCTTTTCTTTTTCAGGGAATTAAAAATTCCTTTTCTTATTCCAGAAAATCCTTTAATCTTCGGAAATTCATATCTTTTCAACCGTTCGTCCGATTAACTCCGTTCCACTTCCAAAATTTCTCAAAAATCAAGATCTATCCAATGGGCACGCTTAGTGGTCTTTAATAGGGCTTCTTTTATCGCTTTGTTGAGTCGTCTCGTTTCGCGTGTAGTCTCGGAGCCCGAAGACCCGCAGTGCACGGATTTCGAGGAAGAAGCTCAAGATCTCGAGCAAGGCAAGTCACCTTTGATCAATTGAACCTATAATTTAAATTAAGTATTTTGATTCCGCAAACTATGCATTAATTAGGTTACACTTGGCACTTGACCTCGGTTTGCAATATAACCAGCAGGCCCTACCCTTTTGCTGCATTCACCTTCCTTGATATTTGAATACCCTAACACCCTTGTCACCCCTCAGGTGAAGCCTCGGTATCCGTACCTCGCGTACGAATAACGAGTCTCCTCCCCCTCAAACTTTAAAATTGATCACCTGGGTAAAACTTGAGTTTACAAAATGCTTGGAAAACCCGACACTTGGGTCAGTGCCTTGAAAATAAAGGGAGTTTCTAAAACTCGCGGTACGGGAGACGTACTGGAGGTACGGTCTGCCCGTTCTCGCTCTAAGGACCGATTCCTTGGGAATTACATCCGAGCATATGTCAAGTACGACCACATGGGTGATATGGGGCGCCCCTGGCTGAGTAATTAGCTAGGCCAGGGAAATCTTGATGCCAAGGGACAAGTGGATTCGCCGGGGTGGTGTCGGGGAGGACCCCTGGGCTTCCTGGCACAGTATGGTCTGGGACCTAACCTGGTGTTGGTCCGTGGGACCCCTCCCGTTGGCATAAGATGACCCTGAGTCGGCTTTCGAAATGCCTTGTTGTGAAAGCCTCAAGGTCGCCAGACGTGACCGAGACTCGCGGGCTGGGTGATTCAAGGTTAGTAACGTCGTGTGGGTAAAGTGTACCCCCTCTGCAGAGGTTAACAACTGTTCGAACAGCCGTGCCCACGGTCATGGGTGGATGTGAGATGATTCCTTAGCGTAGTTTTAATTGTGATCCTGGTGAACTGCTGTTGGTGTAAGATTTCCCTCCTGTGCTTAAGTTGGGCTGTTGGAGCAGCCAGTGCCGGTGAACGATTGGCAGGGAGCCTCTCGTCCCGACGTGTTGGATTTGTGGCTGTTGGTGCAGTCAGTGTTGGTGAGCGATTGGCAGGGAGCCTCTCGCGTGTGGCTGTTGGAGCAGCCGGGTCGGAAAACGATTGGCAGGGAGCCTCTCGTGCCGACAAGAATCAATCGACACATTCTCACTGCTCTGGCCGGATGAGACGCACCTTCTCGTCCGCACCGTTGAGAAGCACTTACTTAGATGTTTCTAAAGTCTTAAACTAAAATCAATTGTGAAAAACAACTGGCTTTCCCTTGAAGCTTGCATTAAACACTTAATTCCCCTGACTTGCTGAGTACTCCCGTACTCACCCTTGCTCTATATAATTAAACCCCCCCAGTTCTCGAAGATGAAGAGGTGAACCCTGCTGATGAAGAGTTCTTCCAAGAGCAGGCAGACTTCGAGCAGTAGTAGGGTTTCGGCCTTTCCCCAATGCTTTGCTTGTGGCTTAGGGCTAGTCTTCGCTTTCCGCTTCCGCCTTTTTGTAATGCTGTTGTGAACTCGGGTTCTGTCCGCAGTTCCAACCTTGGTTGTAATCCTACTCTTAATAAAGAGACCACTGTTGTTGTGATATTCTGTCTTCCTGTTGTACCAGCGCTATTTCCTGGGACTGGTGCAGGCATACAGGTTAATTTGGATCGCCTTATACTGGCCTCCGTTCGGGGCTAGTTTGAGGCGTGACACTTGCGCTATGATTTGATGATCCCATACCCCTTGGGGGGCTTTGTATTTATACCGCAGACTGCTGTCACACCCCGCCCCTGCGCCACTATACAAATGACACCGAGGAGGGCGTGCCGTAGGAGAACAGCGAACCGCTTTCCCACGGAACCGCAAAACAGGTACTAGTCCCAGGAAAACGATGCTGGTACCAGCGGTAACATGATGAATCAATGCAAGATTTAAAGAATAAATACAATATACCTTTACGTTGCAGCTTCGGGCAATCCCTAAGTTACAACCTCCAATCAGAGTCAGCAACAGCGAAACTTAGCGAAGCTAGGACACCAAATCCACCGGCAGTAGTTTGGGTTTAGGAACAAAACTCCAACCTTCATCTTCTTCCTGAACTTAAGCCAAGGGGAGAAAAATAACAACAATGGGGGATTGAGTACTTTCGTACTCAGCAAGCCACTAGGAAATGTGTACATGCAAGCTTCACAGAAGGGTTAAGTTTGTTTAGCAAAACATTTTAAAACACTTTTGTTTTAAAGGTCTAAGTGTAGATTTTCAAAATAACTTTTCCTTTATTAGCTTCTTTTCACTTTCAAAACATAAACCAACATTCTCTCCAACAATCATCCGTTAACCAAGTCTCATGGTTAACAACTCTGGGTCCGGTCCTCTCGACCTGCCAACCCGACCTCGGCCATCTCGGCCTCTAAACCAGCCCTCTCGGCCCTATGGTGCCAAACGACACCCCAATTCACATAGGCCTGTTCCCAACCACGAAGGCTGGCCGTCCGTCACAAAGAAGGACTCTGGTAACGGTTTCCATCCCAAGAACCAATTTATTAAATAAGTTTTAAAAACAAATCTACACTATGGGAATCACCTCACATTCACCCTTAACCGTGGGCACGACTGTTCAAACAGTTCAGTTAAACCTCTGCAAAGACTGCACGCTTTTCCCACAAGACACAAAGCTTACACCGATACTGGCCGGTACCGGAAGTTCGTGATAAAGCCTTTCCCTAGCCAAACCATACATGTCCCGTGTCACACAGATGAGTGGAATCTCTCCACCAAGCATTTGGCCAGTCTCAGGCCCTCATCTACTCAGGCCCCACCGTATGGACCCCCGACACATCCCCACTATAGGAGATTGCTGTAAACTCCACCATACCTGTGCTCCTCACCTGCCAACATGCTAGACACCTATGTTTTAGCTAGTTACTCATCTAGAGGCATCCCATTCTACCCATGTGGTTGTATTGTTAGATGCTCGGATGTAAAACCCAAAGGAATCGGTCCTTATGCGCGACTACGAAACCAAACCACACAAGAGAGGATTCGCACCGCAAGTTTTCTCCCATAAAATCTTTTTATTTTCAAAGTCACCGACTCCCCGAGTCGGGTTTTATAAACCTTTCACAACCCAAGTTTTTCCACATCGATAATCATGTATAAACCTGATATAAACAAATGGTGCAAAAGGATACCTACGCCCAGAGAGCGCAAGTATCGAGGTACTGCTGTGGTGGAGCGACAATGGTTAAGTTTAACAAGTTCCTACGGAAAATAATGCAACTACATAGGTTGGTCCGTCGGTCGTGTGCTCGTGAACCGATGGCCGATCAAAATAATTGTGTACGCTAAACATGCAATCTTGCAAACAACACATTTTATAAACTGAGAGCAATATAATCGAAGAGTGGCTTGCCTTATTGTTGGTCTTCAAATCTTCGAGAAAATCCGCGTCCGTTGCACTTCCGAAACGTCCACTACGCGATCAACAAGAGAAAACATCGAAAACCCTATAAAGCAGATAATAACTATTATAAACTAATTATGCCATTGGATAGATCTCATTTTTAGAAAAATTATGAAAGTTGAACGGAGTCAATTGGACTTACGGTTAGGGAGATACGAATTTTGGAAGATGACTGGATTTTCTGAAATGTGAGAAAAAGGATTTATTAAATTGAAAGGAATATTCCCAAGAATATTCCTTAGTTGAGAGGCTCAGAGGGAAGCATATTGGACTTTATTTTGGGAGGGTTGGGCTTTAGCCCAGAGATGAGAGGAGGGATTTAATATAGACTTCTAGGGATTAGCTTGAGGTGTAGAGGGACAAAAATTAAACTATAGGGAGAAGGGGGCTGGTGGGCTCGGGCTGAAATTTGTTGGAAGTTGCACAATAGACTTTTGGTGTGGACTGATTCTTGGGCTTGGTCCGAGGAAACAAGAGGGAGGCGATATGGACTTGTGGATAGATTATCAGGCCGGTTTGCCCAATGAAGTAGAGGGAATTGATGTAGACTTTACATAGAACTTCATGGGCTTAGCCCGACAACGACGAGGGAGGTGATATATACTTTCTCAAAGTCTTCGGGGGCCCGCACAGAGGGAGGGAGAGTCAAAATAGTAGGGCCCACCGATGGGTGCCACCTCTTATTTCCTTTTTCTTTTCTTCTCTTCCCTTCCTTATCCTCTTCTCTCTCCTTCTTATCTCTTTCTTCTCTCTCCTTCTTTCTCTCTCTCTGTTCTTGCTTCCAGGTCTTCTCTCTCCTTCTTATCTCTTTCTTCTCTCTCCTTCTTTCTCTCTCTCTGTTCTTGCTTCCAGAGGAGAGGAGGGCGCCGGCGGTGGGGCGCGCGGGTGGCGGCGGCGAGCGCGTGGCGGCGCGGCAGCGCGCCGGCAGGAGGAGGGCGGGGCGCCGGCGGCTCGGGGAGGCGCAGGCTGGGCGTGGCAAGGGCTGCCGGGGCGCCACCGGCAGTGGCGCGGCACGGGCGCGGCTCGTGCTGGGCAGCGCCGGCCGAGGCGGCTCGGCATGAGCTGGGCCACGGCATTGGCCGGACAGAGGGGCGGCACGACCGAGAGGCGGCCCTCTCATGGCCAGCGTGGCCGCACGTGGTGGCGACGGCCTGCGGTGGGAGAAGGCCGAGGGCGGCTCGCTGGTGGCTCGGCTCGACCCGGGAGACGGCCGGGCTGTGCGTCGACCAGGTAGGTGGAGGGAAGACGACACCGGCTACCTTCGACACGACGACTTCGCGGCTTCGATGACTCACTCCCAATCAAGACAAATGTGGAAATGTAATTGTTTGGTGGAATCAAGACAAATGTGGAAATGTAATTGTTTGATGGAGTAGTGGAAGAACTCATAGGTAGGTTCGTGGGGTTTTTATACTCCTCCTTGATTTTCAGTAGAGAATTCTCGATGGAAACAGACATTTCTGTGTCGAATTTTTTTTAGAAATAATAGTATTTTAATAGAAAATTGCAAAAATAGTGGGCTTTTGCAAAAAAATCGCAAAAAAGAGGCCCAGTTGAACCACGGTGAGCCGACAGACCCAAATCGAACGTTGAAGGGACGACAGGCCCCCTGTCGGTACGCTGCATGTCGACAGGCCGGGTCGATGGCCCAGTCGCTACGCGGCATGTCGACAGGCCGGGTCGACGGCCTAGTCGAACGCCGGCCGTTTGACAGGCGGGCCGCCGGCCCAGTCGAACGTCGGCCGTTCGACAGGCCGGGCCGGCCGGCCTTATTTTTTTTTAACTTGTTAAGGTTTTTTAGTTATTTAAATTAATTTGTTAAGAGTTATTTTTAACTTGTTAATAATTAATTAATGACATATATTTTATAATTGATTAATTATAATTTGTAAGTTGTTTTCATAATTAAGTTTGTAAGTAGTTTTTGTAAATATAATTTTGTTATAATTGATTAATACCCATTTTTAATCGAATGTTTGGAGAAACACATCGGATTTTTAATTTATTAATTTTAGATATATCCATTTTTAATTTAGTAATGTACAGAACTTTTTTTTACTTTGGTAAGAATTGTTTTTAAGTTGTTAGTAAATAATTAATGACATAATTGTTTATAATTGATTAATTATAATTTATAAGTTGTTATTATAATTATAATTTATTATAATTGATTAATACACATTTGTAATTGAATATTTGGAGAAACATATCGGAGTTATAATTTAATAATTTTAGATATATCCATTTGTAATTTATGAATTTACAGAACCTTATTTTGCTTATCGGTTATTTTGGAAAATTATAAAAATCACTTTCGGATAGGGCCAAAAATTTGCAGAAGCGAAAATTGGTTCTGTCTATTTTCGGAAATTCCAAAAATCATTTTCGGAGGACTCAAAAAATTTCGAATTCACAGAACATGTTTTTAGAAACCGAGAAGAAACTTTTTTTAAGAATTGATGTTGAGCACATCCATGACCATACCGAAACAAGGAGAAGTTGTAGTAAAATTTAAACATGATACACCTGTGTCACGCCCGAAAATTTTCCCAAATTTCCAGACCATTTTGTGTATTAAGTCCCTGTCCAGGCATCAACCAGGGTACACAAAACGACAAATCAATAAACAGATCCAAACGTAAATAAAGCGATAAATACTTACAACAGAGGCACTTAGTCCTCACACCAAAAAGAAAACAGCAGCGGAAAGAGACGATCCTAGCGGGGCTTCAGCTCCACTCCACAGGCAAACTCAACTGGGGTCTGAGCCTTGGTCCTCTAACTTCATCTTCAACTCAGAAGTACTAAACTTCTGAAAAAGGGAGAAAAATAGCAAGATTGAGTACAACCACCGTACTCAACAAGCCACACCAAAGATGCAAACATGCACAGGGAGACAAAGGGAGGCTTATGGCTATTTGCAGAAAAGCGGTTGAAAACCTTTACATTTTAAAACAGTAAAACAGTTGTTTAATTAAAGCAATATTAAATCTCCACTGAACAACGCTACAACCACGTTGAACAGGCCCAACCATTCCACCTGAACTACACCAGTTCATTAAGTCAAATTAATTAAACATGTGGGACTAATCACGGTGAATCTGGTCGATCGCCCATAACCGCGGGCACGGCTATTCGAATAGTTTTACTCTGATCAGAGGTGCGCAACTGTACCCACAAGACACGATTCCACACATGTTACCATGCCCCGAAGTATCACCACGATACTGCAAAGGGGGAAATCGTGACAAGACCTTTCGCATAACCCCCTCTAACCAATCGTACCACCTCGGGTTTCGCCCCCACCCCTCAAAAGGCAGTGGGCAGCCCCCCCTCGAGCCTTGGTGAATCCAGTAGCCGCATAGACCCTCGCCGGGCCCATCCAAACTCCATCACGCTCACCCTAACCAATGTACGTCGGCTAGAGGAAAGTTACACTACCAGTCCAGCAGTTGCCCATTCTTGCTCTTCTTCAGAGTTTTCATGGCTGGCGCTATGGACGAAGACGAACAAGCCTGCATTGCGAGGGAGCAGGAGGAGAAGCTAGCAAGAATAGAATAGAAGCATCTATATGTAAAGAAGAGGAAGAGGATTAGTGAAGACAACGAGACCTGATCAAAAGCGACCGTGCCGCTCATAATAGCATTATTCAAACTCACATAGATGACACCAACATCTTCACTACGCCTCAGCAGAATGCCGTGGCTGCAATCACGCTGATTGATACCCTCATCGACGCAGCCCCAGACAACATGACCCCAACGCTCAACAAAGTTAAGACTATGATCGTGGCTACAGCAGCACAACAAGTTAAGAGCACCAAGCCTTCCCGTCGAGTAGAGGAATCCTTCGCTGAGTCCCCAAGGACACATGCTGGCAATCGGCTATCGTCCAATCATGGTTCGAAAGGCCACTGGGCACCTAAGCATAGCAAAGGTCATACAGCATCAAGCCAGCCTCGTCATGATGATGGCGGTCACCGTCGAAACCAGTCGACTGGAGGCCACGACCACGACAACGATCGTCATAGTGCACATCATGACAGGTGTCATGACGACAGACATGAGCACCGAATACCAAGAGCTCTACACGATACCATAAATCAAATCCATCAAGTTCGAGGAAACCATGCACATCGCGATGACTATCGGTGCTCGCCTGACAGCGACGATGATGGTGTACTGTCACGCCCGGAAATTTTCCCAAATTTCCAGACCATTTTGTGTATTAAGTCCCTGTCCAGGCATCAACCAGGGTACACAAAACGACAAATCAATAAACAGATCCAAACGTAAATAAAGCGATAAATACTTACAACAGAGGCACTTAGTCCTCACACCAAAAAGAAAACAGCAGCGGAAAGAGACGATCCTAGCGGGGCTTCAGCTCCACTCCACAGGCAAACTCAACTGGGGTCTGAGCCTTGGTCCTCTAACTTCATCTTCAACTCAGAAGTACTAAACTTCTGAAAAAGGGGAAAAATAGCAAGATTGAGTACAACCACCGTACTCAACAAGCCACACCAATGATGCAAAC